>ML782292.1:220385-236580 GCA_009831015.1 Picea engelmannii
GGAGCTTTTGCTGGAACAGAACTGCTGAAAATAGTGTAAAAAACCGAAAGTCAGCCTTATACAACATTTAAGCTCGCTCAGCTATCAAGAATTCCGTAAAAAGATTCAAATGACAAATGTCTGTACATGAAAATACCTCGAATCCGGATCAGTTTGGCCGATTGCAAAAGGCAAGGTTATTTTATTTTCTGTAACTCTAGGGTTAGAACCGAGACCGGAACCGGTGCTTATGGGAAACAATTCCAACATTTCCCTGTGACTCGATGCCTCAGAATGTCCATTAAAGTCCTCGGCCTGACGATTGACAAGAGCAAAATCAGCATTCTCGTCCTCTGAAAGTCCTATCGACGAAAGCACTTTTTGCATCATCTGCGGTTTTATCCGCGACAGGTCTTGCATGACTGTTACATTCATCAAAAACAGATACAAAATCAGCCAAAACATTCTACCAAAACAGGAACGGAAGACAAATTTATGGAAAGACGGCATATTGCATTGGCCGATCTGAAAATAAAACTGCGAGACAAATTCAAGGCGTTTGCAAAAGAAAGCATACATCTCGGTTTGGCTAGCTGTTTTTGAGGGACAAATGTCCAACTAGTACTGCCATTCGCGACCGTTCCGTTTGCTGCGGAGGCGTTCTGAAAGCGTAGAAACTCTGAAGCCACAGCTGCACTTGTTGACATAGCTTGCAAACTCAATTATTCCGATAAATCGCGAAAATTTCGACTGAAATCTACTTTTCTCAAATCTCTGCTACTCCAGGACATCAATCAAAGCGCCAAATAAATGGAGGCAATTCTGCGTAGAGTAGTCCGTGGCGAAATAGAAAATAAATAGTTGGCAGGCAGAGGTGGGATTAGGTGAGTAGAAGACGCTGTATAATCTGTATGTGGAGCTAAGTGGAGATTATTTTCCTCTAAAAGTAAAAGCCACGTTCCTAGTGTGGTCTCCCCTACAGAAGTCTGGTCGAATAACGCCACAACTATTTCGAAATCTGAAAGTTCTCGACAGATAACACAACACTATTAATTGTATGTATTGGAGGAAAGAGTCGAAAACGATGAGCACGAGGAGGGCTTATCGCTATCTTTGACGGAAAAAAGGCGTGAGTTGGTCGTGACTCGTGACGGGAAATGAATGAACGTCGGTAGTTGACGGGAGAATGTGTGTGTCGTCTTTAGCATGAGCATGTGCCGTCATTTGTTTACGGAACACGTGTTGTAGAATTTTCCTACGGAATGATTCCCATTGCTCATTTCTAGCACGTGAAAAGCATGTAAAGAACCTTTGCCTTGATGTCAACATGTTCATGCATTAGGGGATTAAAAATCTGAATTTCTTTCGGTTTTGGTGGACGTCTAATGGTGTACTTTTACTTTTTAATTGTAATTTTTAAGTTTTTGATGTGACCAGGTTTTTGATAGTCGATTCATAACTTTTTTTTCATTTTAAAGCAAAAATTAAAAATAACAAGGATGTATGAGATCGTGGGCTACTTTTATTTTTGTTCTTTTGTGAATGCAACATCGTCGTTTAGTTGCCAAAAAAACAAATCTTCATGGTCCGATTCTCGCAAAGCCGGGCCTTTAACATACGGTTCCCTAGTTGGGCCTTCATGGTCACATCCTAATACTCATTGGGCCGAAGAACTTGTGCCTCTATAATACTAGCATACCCTTTCGAAGTGGGGGAAAGGAAACGCCAAAAAAAGCCAAGTAACATATGTTTTATGATCACCACATTTAGTGAGAAAATCAACAATGAAATAAATATGATATAGAGAAGTGAATAGTGTAATAAAACTTTCCAAATATATAGCAAAAAAAAAGATGCTTTGTCTGAGAAAGTGATTTGCTCGAGAACCATCTTGAGTGTCCCATATTGATAGAGAATCAACATGCCAGTGCACCCTATCTGCTACAGAGGAACAAATCTGAGAGTAGAACTTTTATGAATAAATCTAAAACATTTTTTAAACTTTCCATAAAGTATATTTGAAAATCTAAATCATTCTTTAAATATTTTCATCCCAATAATCATTGAACGAATAGTTGCAACCATGAAAATCACCATCTGTCCTTTGCATGTTCTATACCCACCTTAGCAGTCACAAAAACTACAATCTATGAGTAAGTTACTGTCAGAATCTTCATTAACAGTCCAGTGATTGATCAAGATGGATTTTATTGCATCTTTAAGGAAATCTGTTTTTCAACCAACTCCACTACTTTTGATCTCAATTTTGTTGATTGCTTCCTTTTATCATATGATATTTGAGCCTTTGTTTTTCTCTTCTCTTTACATTCCTATATATCATATCGGAAAAGAAAAGACTAAACACTATAGTGTAGAATGTAACCATCACTCTAAAATATCATGATAAAATACACAAATCGAATTGATTTTTTTTCAAGAAAGACATCACATAAAGCATTACCGAAGGTGTTTTAGGGGGAGGTTCTTTTTCAAATTTTCGTCATCTATTCTTAACCAATGAAGTACTACCACCTGTTTGAAACATTTTCACTAGGTTATGGCACCTGCCACAGACTCCAACTATTAGCTGCCTCTTCCTCGCAATTATTATTTAATTTTAATTTAATGGTTTTACAAGGAATTTACGAGTACTGGGTAGGCTCTGTAAGATTCTTACCCTTGTCATCGATCATCAACTTGATCGTAGTCATCCTGAGCCCTCAGAGCCATAACGATACCACCTTCTTTCTAAATTTTCACTTGAGCGATCTTGAAATTGGTAAAACAACAAAATCTACACCAATCAGGCTTCAGAGGTGCAGCGTTTGAGCCACATTAGTCAATATGAATACGCATAGGAGTAGATCAATACAGGACGCCTGAGCAATTTGTGTGCTGGACCTAACGGGAAAAAGGGCATCATGTCCCTGTAGCCATGCTTCTATTTTCTGTCAAAGACAAGTGTGGTAAGGCCATCCGCATATTTCAGAGAGTCGTTGGGGCCTCTTACTTCGAAAAACTCTTGCCAAAATTGTTGAGAAGGGGATATATCCCTGGAGCCATTCAACTAATTATTCATTGATAAGGCGTCGCCGATTGATTTGCTAAGTAAGATAGAGTCTTGAAATCATCAATGGTGTTGAACGAAAAATGATAATAATGAAAAATTGCACATCCCATTTAAAATTTTAGTTACAATGGAGGGAACATGGATAACAGACAAAACCCCTTTGATTAATTTAGTGGTATGCTCCTACTCCTCACTTACGGTTTCAAACTTTTGAATGGAAAAATGAACTTACTCGATTACAATGATCCATCACCACTGCTTTTATTAGAACAATGAAAAAAATCTCTTTTTGAATCCCAAGTATGTTTTGAAACTTTAATTACATAAAATTTAATAATCAAATTCCAATACAGATTAAAACTTTTAATTAAAAAGGTTTTGAAAATCAAATTCCAATTCTAATTAAAACTTTTATTTACATAAATTTTTATATTCAAATTCCAAAACTCATTGATATATTTATAATCTATGTAAATTGTATTTGTTAAATTTATATAGAATCAATAAACTTTTATTCGATTAAACAAGATTAATGTTTTTAATGTAAGACACATTTGCACATATGGTTTACATAGAATTAGTTCAAGTTGAGAGTTATTTTAAGAAAATTCTAACATTCATCCAAACCTAGTCCACCTGTATTACTTTGCAAATATTTTCTTAGTATTTTGAAGATTATATTTTGTTGATTATATTTTACTAAAAAAACATTGGAATGTGAGATGAGAAGACCCAAAGAACTTAGCAAGTATTTTGTGGGAAAATATCAAATGCAATTAAAATGTATTATGTGCTTAAGGTATCATCATTAATGACATTTTCATTATTCCATGATGATGATGGTGGTGTGAGCATGGATAAGCTTGGAACAACAATTATGAGAGACATTGTGTTCTTGGAATCCAAAAAGCTCTGCCACCTGGCCCTATAGACAGTGGCGATGTACGTGGTGAACTACATGATGAGCATAGTTACTTAGATCTTCTCTGGCCATCTCGAAAACCTAGAGCTCGCTGCTTTGTCTCTTGGGAACACTGGGATCCAAGTCTTTTCCTATGGCCTCACGGTATATACTAATCTCCCCAATCTCCTTATAAAAATTTTGATTAGTTTACTGAGAATGGCAACGGAGCTTCTAGTTCAATTTATTCTATATTTTCTCCTACAAATTATAGATCTGAATCTAGCATTTTTCTTTTTGGAAACAAATGGGTATGGAGAGCGTTGTGGAGACACTATGCAAACAGACCTACAAAGTGAAGAACTATGAGATGTTGGGGATCTATCTTAAGTGACCGACCATCCTCCTCATGGGAATGGCCATACCTCTCACACTTATTAATGCCTTCTACAAGTTCATACTCATCTTCTTGGAAGAATATGTAAAAACAACATTGAATGCATATGACAATGGCTTTGAAGAAAAGAGCCTTAATAATATCACTTGGGAGGTATAATATAAATTATTTTTTAAAGAGATTATTATAAAAAATTTATTACAAGTATATACAACATTTTAGTGAGTTTTGGAAGTCATTATGAATAGTTCATTGAAGGCATATAAATGTGTTAGTTTATAGAATACTTGAATTATACCATGAATTTAGTAACTTAGTGGAAATGATAATAATTTCTAAAATCTCTCACATTTAAGAAAATATTATGAGCATATAGTATTTTAAAAATGTTTCAAAAGAAAAATATTATATTAAAATGGGTGAAAAGAATATGTTAAAAATAAATATTATATTTATGAAAGGTTTTTGGCAAGCTTGATATTCCACATTATTGTTTTTTCAAATTTTTTATGTTTATTAAAACAATTTTATTTAGAGAATCATTTACATTTCCTAAAGAAATTATTAAAAATTTGCTCAATGTATGAGGAGTATGCTTTGCCATCACCTTAAAATTAGATTATTCTTATTATTCTAATTAGGAGAAATAGTAATGGACATCTCCAACTAAGTGAAAATTAACTCATTTTTAAAAAGGCATATCTCCTTTTATATTTTTATATTTTTATATTTTTAGTTTAAAGATATAATGCATTAACGACCATTCATTTGATTATGAATCAAAATATTAAATCAACATGTATGATGTCCCATATGTTCATTTGTCAATTTAAAGATATGCATAGTTTTAAAAGAAAATAAAATAGTATAATTTAAATGGGAGGAGAATATGTTTTTACATGTTTGTGGTATCAAACTAAAAGGAATTGTCCCTAAGAATTTTCAAAAATAAATAAATAAAAATAAATAAAAGGAATTATATAAATAAAAGGAATTATTCTGCTATATCTAAAAATAAATGAATTTTTAACTTACTTTATACATGAATTTAACATATTCAAATATAATTACAATTTAACCTTATATTAACCTGAATCAAAAATTAAAATATAATTACAATTTAAAGTTATACCATCCTCAACTAAAACACTTAAGAAATTAAAAAGTTATAAGTTAACATTTTAATTTTATAAAATTAAGATAAATATTTTATTTTTTCAAAATTTTAATATTGTTTAATATTCTATTTTATTAATAATTAATAATAACTGGTTTTAATAATGTATAATATTATGTTTTATGAATAATAAGTGATTTGGAATAATCCTTATCCTACGGCCTTATGGATGAAGACTGTTATAATATTAAATTGATGGTGGACAAGTCACATGGGGTAGAAATTTTGCTTTGACCTCAGTATGTAAGGTGAAATCTGTAAGTTGTCAAATCTCTATTTCAAATAGGTAGTGTACAGGTTACTTAGCTTTAAGTAAGCTTTAGTGTAGAGGACACTTAGTTTTAAGTAAGCTCTAGTGTACATGTTATTTAGCCTTAAGTAAGCATGAATGTTGAACAATGAAACTTAATATAACTAAATGCACAAGTAATGAATATTTTTTGTCAAAAAATAATAATTAAGGATTATTTGTTATTCAAAATGTATAATGATAAATGGAACTATAATATTCATAAATATAATAATAAATAATATATTAGATAATAAATATAATAATAAATACATAATACAATTTTTTATATTTAGATGTGGTGATTGGTGAAATTCATTGATTATGTAATTAATTATATATATTGAAAGACTTGGAAGGAGTAATAACACTTCAATTCTATCAACCAATTAGAAATGAGAAACACAAATATTTTTATTATATCCAAATATATATATATTTGTTTTTCTATGTTAAACATTACATTCCATACACAAATTTATGGTCAAAAGCAAATTAATCTCACATCAATGTCACATCAAAAGCAAATTCATTGCTATAATCCCATGGCATGGACTAATAATTCATGTTTGGTTGGATCCTTTATTAAAATTCTCCCTAAAAATCATTCAATAATAATTCCAGCTTTTTTTACTGGTTTGTATTTCCTCTTTTTACTTTTCTCAAAACAATCAATACCCTACATTGAAAAAAGATTTTTTCCACAAAAACATTGTTAATAAATTTTAATAACAATGAAAAATATATTCCAACTTTTTTAACTGCTTTGTATTTTTTTTAAACTTTTCTCAAAACAAACAATACCCTTCAACATTGAAAAAGGGATTTGCTAATAAATTTTAATAACAATTCATTATTAATTTTAAAAATAATAAAAAATATTAATAAATTTTATAAACAATGAAAAATATTAATACACTATATTGAAACTCATAAAATACTAATACACCCAAGCCAAAGTAACTTGAATAACTCGTACTTACACAATGTATAATGTATCTATTGATAATTTCTTTGCAGTAACAAAAGCAAAATATTATAAATATAATAATATTTATGGATCTCAAACATGTGGTGTACACTGTACAAGGATTTGAAGTTATATACATCATCTACAAAGTTGGCCGAATCTTACTATTTAAAAAACAAAAGATTTACATTTAACTTTGTGCTTCACATGATTTTTTTCGTCACGTGGGAGAAGAGAAAGCTCGCAATGGTTTCTTACTACCTGGTGCTATTCTCGGTTCATTTTCATCTCGAAGTTTTTCATGGTGAATTTATAATTACCAAGGAAAACCTTAACGTAGGGGTCACAACCCCTCAAATGTCCTTCGTGGCTGGATCCTAGGTTTTGTATTTTGGTTTTATTAATGCTTCAAGATGCGAAGCTCTGTCAAAACCCTCATTTGGAAGACAACCACTCTTGAGATTAAGAGGCAAAGAAACTGAATGTGCATTGCATAAACCATAGAAGAGGTTAAAGCACTAGCAAACATGGATGATTTAATAGATATATAGTAAGGTATTTTTTTTATCTACATCTTTTGTTTAATCACCATGTTTTTCCTTGAAACCTCAAAGCACTAAAATTTTGTTCTATGTGTCATAAGCTTGATATATGGAGTGCTAAACAAGAATTCACATTCCTTTTTACTAGTATGCAACAACAACTTTGCTTCCATTCCATCATTTGCTCCAAAGAGATTTTGTGTTGGTCAATTGGAGGTAAACGTTTTCCTTATTTGATAATGAGAGTGTGAAGAAAGTGTTGCTTTTTGGTTGTCTCATAGTGATAATTATGGGTGAGTGCAAGTTAATGGTGGTCTCTCATGACACCTTAATGATATTGCAAATATGGAAAACAACAATTTGTTGAATTGGAAGGATGATTCAAGATACTTTTATAACTAATTTGAATATGGTGTAAGAAGATGAAATGTAGGAAATTAAATTAAGTTCAAGAATATGTAATTTTTATTTATGCAAGTTTTGTATAGCTATGTGAGATTCAAGTTTTTCTAGCAGTGGTATGCTACTTTTTCTACAAAATAAAATGCACATATGCTCATCAATGTAGGTCTTGAGTACCTAAATGATGAAATTTTCTTAAATTAATTTGTACATTGTAGAGAACACTTTATTCTTGTGCACAATTATTTTTTCAAAAAATTCAATGTTACATTTTTTCAAAAAATTATGAAAGTCACCATAACCTTGAAATTTTGAGATCAAGTGTTAGTGCAGGATTTGAGGTCTTAACATAATCACAAAACTTTTTTTTTACATTGTAAAATCTTGGTCTATAGTAGTGCAACATATATTTTCTTTTTTTTAATGGGTAAGGCAATACACAATTATAGCCTGAACAAAACATGTATGTATTTAAAAATTTTAATATATGTCAAGATAAAAATAAATTAATAATAAAAAACAACAATATTTAAAAAAAAAACCATATATTTGAAATTTGCATAGTTGAATCTATACATGTGAGTAGTTTCATTAGCAAAGGATTTGTGTACAGCCTAGTTAAAAATAACGTTAAAAAAGGAGATATTGAGAGGCATTCTGAAAAGGGAGGTTTTATTCATTTTTCAATCTAAAACACTAGGATCGTCATATTGAGCCTAAATTCAAAGCTACCAAATCAAAAAGCACATAATTTAGAATTCTCAATCCAGTCAAGAAAATTTTGAACTGTAGGAACACACACCCGTTATAAGATTGCACATGTGTGTTCCTAGTACTCGCATGTGCTATTGTGAATAAAAATTGACAATCTCATATTATTCTTGCCCCTTTTCTTGATGACCATGATATTGCAGAAGACACCTCTTGTTCCTAGTGCGTATGATAGCTTCATTCATGGCCATTAATATCAACAAGCTTTCTTTAGCGCCTAAGGCCATTGTTTTCCTCCCAAGACCATGGAAGGGGTTCTGAGAGCTATTCTTATTAAGAAAAACATACTAATAATGCCCATATTCATTGTCACAAGCCTTTTTCATTGCCATTAAGCAAGAGAAATACTTATTTAGGGCTTAAAGCCCTTATTTTCTAACCTAGCCATGGTACAGGCCTTGACTCCTATATGTGTTGTAAAAAAACTCCTAATGGTGGCCATACCCATCGAAAGGCCAAAGATCCATTAGAAAGGATTTGTGTGGTTGTTAGAGTCTTAGTACATGGTCCTTGAGCTTGAGAACATTCATTTTGGGCATAAGGTCCTTGTTTTCCTCCCTTGGACATGGTATAGACCATACATTTTTACTATGAAAAACATACTAATGGAACCAAATATCCCCAATAGAGGCCGAAGATCCCTTACAATGTTCTTTTGTGATTGTTTGAGGATTACTACATGAAGCTTAATCTTTGCAATATTCAAATAGGGCCTTATCATCTCATGTTCCTTCTATATGCTTTGCACGATAAACATGGTGCGCAAAATTTCCTACTGGGATCGAGGTCCAACTCCAAGGCCTCGAGACCCAACTATAATTATCCTAACCTATGGTGCCTATGGTGCCCATATCCCACCCATAGGCTAGAGATCCCTTAAAGAGGATTTGTATGATGGTTCACTGCCTTATTCATGGCCATCAAGATCATGAATATTTGTTTAGTACTTGATTTCCTTGTTTTTCTCCCTTGGCCATGGTGGGGGTCCTCCTAAGACTCATTCTTATTATGAAAAACATACTCATGATGCCCATATTCTTAGTTGGAGGACTTTTTCATGGCCAATGAGCTTAAGAAATATTTGTTTAGGGCCTAAGGCCCTTGTTTTCCTCCCTCGACCATGGTATAAGCCTCGACTCCCACACGTGTTGCAAAAAAACTCCTAATGGTGCTCCTATCCCACTTGGAGGCCATAAATTCCTTAGAGATGATCCATGTGGTGGGTCTAGGAATTGTTCATGCCCATTCAACGCAAAAAGATTTTTTTAGGCCTAGAGATCTTGTTTTCCTTCCCTGGCCATGGTATAGACCCCAAGACCCATTTTTATTGTGAAAATCATATTATGGGCATCATATATCCCCCATAGAGGCTCAAAATATACTAATGTCACGAAAGATCCCCTCAAAGACTAGATATCCCTTAGAGAGGATCTGTGTGGTGGTTTGAGGCCTTGTTCATGTCCATTGAGCTCAAGGAGATTAGTTTTGGGCATAAGGCCCTTGTTTTCCTCCCATGTTGTAACGTCCCGGACCATCAACCCCACTTCCAGGCAACACTACTATGCGGAATAACACTTATAAAGTATGCATTTAAATGAATTTAAATGACTTAACACAGAGTAAACACATAATTACCGCTAACATATAGAATTAATTAGAATTAACAATAATTCCACTTGCAACAAAATACATGATAATATTACAAGCATCACAGACATGCATTTTAATTGAAATTAAACACATAATGATACTTATCTTTGAAATTGTAGTAACTCCACCAACTACGTGCAGACCTTCCATGAACCTCCCAGCCTTAGACCACGCTACTCATCACGCTCAACAGTGGGTCACCCCCGAGCTGAGACTAAGCTCCACCCTGAGCAAGGGAATCCTAGACTAGGCTAAGGTTACAGGAAAACCTCACAAAGAAACCAGAAGGATTCTCTCCATAAGCCTTCTTATGCCTACTACTCACATACTCTCATTCTGCACATGTCTGTTCCACCTAGGAGTATACACCTTCACAAGCATAGTCCATCGGTGCTTCACCTCCCTCTCTAGGTCTCGGCAAGAGGTCGGATCAGGAATTCTCAGAGCTCCATAGCTGGTGTTGGACTCTCTCTGGGAGAAAAACACTTCCTAGTAGAGTCTCTCACCTGGAGAGAGCTACTCACAGGCCTGAAAACCTGCCTCTTCAACCACGGGCCTAACAACCCACTTCTTCAACCCGTTTTAGCCCAATTCCCACAAGGTGAGGATAACAACAACACAATTCCACTCAGTAAAAACATAAGGCAATAACCCAAAGACAATTTGGGTATAGACTCGGCTCTGCAAGGGTGGATAGGCTGGGCTCACATGATACATAGGTGACGCGGCTCAATCCACAGGTTTTCCATTGGTTTTAGGGTGTGTGACAAGGAATCAACGCAGAGGTTGAACACAGACTCAAACGGTTCATACAACAGATATGTCGACTTCTCAGGAAAACATTACGTTTTTCTAGTTTTAGAGCTACATGAGGGTATGTAGAGATCAGACGCAGATGTACAACAGGACAAACAGTGGATGCCCGAATGAAGAAGGAACCCCCATCACGACTCAATTCTTGGGTTAAATTTCATGTGCCTGGGTCGACACATGTCGCCCATGAAGCTGCATGCACTCCATAAAGTATGCATTCCCTTTTCCAGGAACTTTGGATACAAGTATACCATTCACACCACTTTGGAATAATAATAAATTATTATTCCCAAGGACTTAAGCGCCTAAGATTAGCCCGTCTTTCCAACCTTTCAGCCCCCTTCCGTTACCCACCTTGTGGAAGCTTAGTCCCCCATCACTCTTTCTTCATGGTCGGTCTGCACACAATGATGTTTAATCTTTATTAATGTTATGCATAATTACATATACAAAAACAGGCTCCTGGCCTTTAACACTTAGGTTCTCCAGCCTAATAAACACATAAGCCCACCAACTTATCAATACTTGGCTCACCAACCTACAAAACATGATTACAATTCATTAACATGATTAGAATTCACAATTACAACCGGGGCTCTATCGGGGGATATTACAATCCCCTACCTTTATTTTTTCACTGTCCTCAGTGCAACGTTTACACAACATCAACAAGATTTTCAAAATATTAAAAAATTTGTGGGTATTATGCCCGCATAGCATCCTCATGCTCCCATGTCACGTCCTCATGACCGTACCAGGTCCACTGGACCTTTACAAGCCCTATGGATCGATTTCAGAGCTGTTTTCTTTTTCGGTCCAATATGTGCACATGATGCACTTGCAGGACACCTTCTTGCTCCACCTGAATCACATTCCAATCGATTACATGATTATCATAAGGTATATATTTCTTAAGCAATGAAACATGAAACAAATTATGTACAGTCATGGATGCAGGTAATGCAAGCATATATGCAACTGACCCAATCCTTTCTAGGATTTCAAATGGCCCACAAAATCTGACTGTCAACTTGGCATAGTTTCCCAGCTTCAGGAAACCTCTATTGGCTTTCACTTTCAGGAAAACATGATCGCCCACTTTAAACTCTCTGTGGGTTCTATTTTTATCAGCATAATGTTTCTGCCTGTCTTGGGCAGCCTTTACATTCTGCTTAATTTTTAGCATTTGTTCTTCCATTTCCTTGAGCAAATCTGGACCAACTACTCCTCTATCAGCTGGATTATCCCATCTTACTGGAGTATTTCACTTTCCGCTATAAAAGTACTTCAAATGGGCTCATCTTCAATGATTCTTGATACCCATTATTGTAGGCGAATTCTACCAAATGTAGATAGTCTTCCCATTTCGATGGTTTGTCCATCACATACATCCTTAGCATGTCTTTTATTACTCTGTTCACCCTCTCAGTCTCCCCATCAGACTCAGAATGATAGGTTGTGCTGAAGTTTAGATTCGTTCCAAATCATTTGAACAACCCCTTCCATAAATTAGAGGTAAATTTTGTGTCCCTGTTAGACACAATTGTCTTGGGAATACCGTGCAATCATGCTATTTCCTTCATAAAAATATCAACAACATTCGCTGCCTTGTGAGTAGTCTTTAGCGTAATGAAATGGGTAGCTTCCGTAAGCTTGTCCACCACCACCATGATTTTATCATGCTTCTTGCTGGTTCTGGGAAATCCTATGATGAAATCCATTGTCACTACTTCCCACTTCCACTCAGGAATGGGTAAAGGCCGCAGCAACCCTGCGGGGTGCCTCTGCTAAGCTTTAACCTTCTAACACTCCATACATCTAGCGATGTATTCAACAATCTCTTTCTTCATACCTGACCAAAAGTAATGGCTCTTGATTGTTGCCACAATTTTTTGATATCCAGGGTGCCCAGCATAAGGCACATTATGCATTTCATTTCAAAATCATAAGTTTTAATTCCTGGACATTAGGTACATAAATTCTGCTCTTGTACATAAGCGTTCCATCTTTTTCCAATTTATAATTTTCCACTTTCTGTGGCATCTCACCTTGTTGTAGCTTTTCTATCAAATCCTTGTACTGCAAATCTGTATTTGCAGCCTCCGAAATTCTGCTTTTAATATCAGTTCGGTACATACTAATGGTTGTAGCATGTAATTCATGCACTCTCCTGCTAAGTGCATCAACCACTTTATTCTCCTTCCCTTTGATATGCTTGATATCAAAATCATACTCACAAAGAAACTCCGACCACCTACTCTGCCTAGCATTCAAGGTTGGATGATCAAACAAATATTTTAGATCATTGTGGTTTGTTCTCAGTTTGAACCTCCGTCCCATGAGGTAATGCCTCCATTTCTTTAGAGTGTGAATGATGGCTACCAACTCTAAATCATGAGTTTCATAGTTCCTTTCGTGCTCTTTCAACTTTTTGGATTCATAACAAATTACGAATCCATTCTGACTGAGGACTCCTCCCACCACGAAATATTCATTTGGGTCTACAATCCTCAGGATTGGAGCACTGGTTAATAGTTGCTTCACTTGCTGGAAGCTTCTCTCACAATCCTCTGTCCACTGAAACTTCTTCTCCTTCCTTTGTAAGGAAGTGATAGGGTAAGCTATCATTGAGAACCCTGCGATAAACCTTTTGTAATAACCAACTAGACCCATAAAGGATCTGACTTCTATCACATTCTTTGCGCTGACCATTATCTGACGGCCTCAATCTTCTCAGGATCTACAACTATCCCATCCCATGAAATAATATGCCCCAAGTAATGGATTTGTTTTTGATAAAAATGAGCATTTGCTCAACTTGGCATACAGTTGATGCTCTCTTAGCACTTGCAACACCATCCTCAGATGTTTTTCATGCTCTTCCTTCGACTTAGAATACACCAGAATGTCATCCAGGAAGACTATGACAAACTTGTTTAGATAGTCCCTGAATACACCATTCATCAGGCACATAAAAACAATGGGTGCATTCAACAATAAAAATGACACCACTATGAACTCATAATGACCATACCTTGTTCTAAATGAGGTCTTGCCAATGTCTACATCCTTTATCCTTACCTGGTGATATCCTGAACTGAGGTATATCTTCGAAAATATCTTCGCATCCTTCAACTGATCGAAGAGGTCATCAATCCTCGATAGAGGATACTTGTTCTTTACATTTACTTTGTTCAATTGTCTGAAATCGATACACAATCTCAACGTCCCATCCTTCTTCTTCATGAACAGGACTGGGGCACCCCAAGGTGACACACTTGGGTGTATATACCCCTTTTTCATAAGCTCTTCAAGCTGCAATTGCAGCTCTTTCAGATCTGGCATACTGATTCTGTAAGGATATTTTGACACTGTAGCTGCTCCAGGCATCAGGTTTATAGAGAAGTCAATATCTCTCTTCGGGGGTAGTCCGAGTACCTCCTGAAATACATCTTCAAACTCCTTTAGTACCGCATGATCTCCAATCTTTGAGAACTCATCCTTAGATGCTTCCTCCACATGGGCTGCAAATAATTGACAACCTTTCCTGTAGCACTTCTTTAGCTGCATTGTTGAGGTTTCTCTGATAGCAACAGCTCCAGGAATTCCTTGGATTGTTCTCCGATTTCCTTCCTCATCTAGGAAAGTGAATGCCTTGTTACGACAGTCCAAGATGGCATGGTGCTGGTCCAACCGGTCCATTCCAATTAGACAGTCATAAGAACATAAAGGCATAATGTTCAATTTAACCTTTGTGCTCATTCCATTTATGTCCATTGGACAAAACTTAACTAGACAATATCATTTAGATTGCAAACATCTAGACAATATGATTTAGATTCGTAGTGGGCAGTGCGCGTGACCGTTACATGTCATAGTACAGCTGTACTATTGGCTGCCAGTATTGCAATATGTAATCCGTCGGCATATGTTGCACGTCATTGTACAGCTGTATTATTGGCTACCATTATTGCGATACTTAATCCCTGGGCATATATTGTGTGACTTATGCACAATCCTTTTCACAACTAACTTAACGCATTAAATTAAAAAAAATTACCAAATCAATCAACACCTACTCTCATGTATACGCCTTCATTCTAACACCCACTCTCAGACTTCCATGGCTGTTTTATTTTAACGAGGGAGTTCACAAGGGACATGACATTCAGCGTTATAGAATCACATACCAAGTGAGATATTCATTTTAAGCGTGTAACGCAAAATCTTTGTCATTAGAAAATTTATAAACAAACATCATTCCGATTTGTATACATTATGATAAACACAATATCGTAATCAATTTATTAAACCAATGGTGTCGGACAAGATTACAATATCGTAATCAATTTATTAAATCAATGGTGTAGGACAAGATTACAATCAGGTCATGCCATGATAAAGTATATATTCATAATTAAATGTTTTGTATTTTTTCCTAGCATTTTATGCAAATCTAATATGTACAATGAACTTTACCATGGATGGCTACCGAGTTAAGAAATTGCTGTGCAGCTTCCTGCTGTGCAATACCAACACCCACTGAGTTTTTCCCTCAATCAGTTAGAAGGTTGATAAAAAGAATCCGGTTAAAGGTAAAAGAATTGTGGCGTGATGCAGTTTCACGTCATGCATTTAAGTCAATAGCATTGACGGACATTTTAAAATTTTGTGATGAAGAAGCCAGAGAAAGCCTGATCTGGTCGTCTGATTCCTTCTCTGCTTTAGAAGGTAATGTCACCGGCTTCATCGTGGTGTAAGGAGCCACGCTGTTGAATCTGTACTCGCGCCAAAAAACGTGATCAAGTTAATACACGTTTACTTATTCAATCATTTCAATTTACCCTAATCATTTGCTAAATTATTGACTAGTTTGATCAACTATTCTAACTTCTAAATACAGGGGGATAATTTGAAGCTGGTTTAGAGTATGATTAGGTACCTCTCTTTTCGCTTTCGGAGGAAGCTTTGCAGAGATAATTTCTTGGCTATTTCCAGGCCTGCACGCGGAACACGGAAACCATGTTAGAAACAATTCTATATTTTAAAAGACTTTCTATCTTGTCACATTATATCCAGCCCCTACTCTGCATAAAATAATGTGCTTTACGCGTCTTACCTACTGGCGGTGTTTGAGGCTGATTTCCATTGGCAGCGTTCGATGCGGGCTTGGAAGGCAGGGGTTTCGATACCTGTTCGATTTTACTGCTGGAAATCGTAGATATTCTTGTCTT
>ML782292.1:245806-316100 GCA_009831015.1 Picea engelmannii
CATGTTTTTCCTTGAAACCTCAAAGCACTAAAATTTTGTTCTATGTGTCATAAGCTTGATATATGGAGTGCTAAACAAGAATTCACATTCCTTTTTACTAGTATGCAACAACAACTTTGCTTCCATTCCATCATTTGCTCCAAGGAGATTTTGTGTTGGTCAATTGGAGGTAAAGGTTTTCCTCATTTGATAATGAGAGTGTGAAGAAAGTGTTGCTTTTTGGTTGTCTCATAGTGATAATTATGGGTAAGTTCAAGCTAATGGTGGCCTCTCATGACACCTTAATGATATTGCAAATATGGAAAACAACAATTTGTTGAATTGGAGGGATGATTCAAGATACTTTTATAACTAATTTGAATATGGTGTAAGAAGATGAAATGTAGGAAATTAAATTAAGTTCAAGAATATGTAATTTTTATTTATGCAAGTTTTGTATAGCTATGTGAAATTCAAGTTTTTCTAGCAGTGGTATGTTACTTTTTCTACAAAATAAAATGCACATATGCTCATCAATGTAGGTCTTGAGTACCTAAATGATGGAATTTCCTTAAATTAATTTGTACATTGTAGAGAACACTTTATTCTTGTGCACAATTATTTTTTCAAAAAATTCAATGTTACATTTTTTCAAAAAATTATGAAAGTCACCATAACCTTGAAATTTTGAGGTCAAGTGTTAGTGCAGGATTTGAGGTCTTAACATAATCACACAACTTTTTTTTTACATTGTAAAATCTTGGTCTATAGTAGTGTAACATATATTTTCTTTTTTTTAATGGGTAAGGCAATACACAATTATAGCCTGAACAAAACATGTATGTATTTAAAAATTTTGATATATGTCAAGATAAAAATAAATTAATAATAGAAAACAACAATATTTAAAAAAAATCATATATTTGAAATTTGCATAGTTGAATCTATACATGTGAGTAGTTTCATTAGCAAAGGATTTGTGTACAACCTATTTAAAATTAACGTTAAAAAAGGAGATATTGAGAGGCATTTTGAAAAGGGAGGTTTTATTCATTTTTCAATCTAAAACACTAGGATCGTCATATTGAGCCTAAATTCAAAGCAACCAAGTCAAAAAGCACATAATTTGGAATTCTCAATCCAATCAAGAAAATTTTGAACTGTAGGAACACACACCCATTATAAGATTGCACATGTGTGTTCCTAGTACTTGCATGTGCTATTGTGAATAAAAATTGACAATCTCGTATTATTCTTGCCCCTTTTCCTGATGACCATGATATTGTAGAAGACATCCCTTGTTCCTAGTGCATATGATAGCTTCATTTATGGCCATTAAGACCAACAAGCTTTGTTTAGCGCCTAAGGCCATTGTTTTCCTCCCAAGAGCATGGAAGGGGTTTTGAGAGCTATTCTTATTAAGAAAAACATACTAATAATGCCCATATTCATTGTCACAAGCCTTTTTCATGGCCATTAAGCAAGAGAAATACTTATTTAGGGCTTAAAGCCCTTCTTTTCTAACCTAGCCATGGTACAGGCCTTGAATCCTATATGTGTTGTAAAAAAACTCCTAATTGTGGCCATAGCCCATTGAAAGGCCAAAGATCCATTAGAAAGGATTTGTGTGGTTGTTAGAGTCCTAGTACATGGTCCTTGAGCTTGAGAAGATTCATTTTGGGCATAAGGTCCTTGTTTTCCTCCCTTGGACATGGTATAGGCCATACATTTTTACTATGAAAAACATACTAATGGCACAAAATATCCCCAATAGAGGTCGAAGATCCCTTACAAAGTTCTTTTGTGATTGTTTGAGGATTACTACATGAAGCTTAATCTTTAGAATACTCAAATAGGGCCTTATCATATTATGTTCCTTCTGTATGCTTTGCATAATAAAAATGGTGCGCAATACTTCCTAATGGGATCGGGGTCCAACTCCAAGGCCTCGAGACCCAACTATAATTATCCTAACCTATGGTGCCTATGGTGCCCATATCCCACCCATAGGCTAGAGATCCCTTAAAGAGGATTTGTATGATGGTTCATTGCCTTATTCATGGCCATCAAGATCATGAATATTTGTTTAGTACTTGATTTCCTTGGTTTTCTCCCTCGGCCATGGTGGGGGTCCTCCCGAGACTCGTTCTTATTATGAAAAACATACTCATGATGCACATATTCCTAGTTGGAGGATTTTTTCATGGCCAATGAGCTTAAGAAAGCTTTGTTTAGGGCCTAAGGCCCTTGTTTTCCTCCCTCAACCATGGTACAAGCCTTGACTCCCACACATGTTGCAAAAAAACTCCTAATGGTGCTCCTATCCCACTTGGAGGCCATAAATTTCTTAGAGATGATCTGTGTGGTGGGTCTAGGAATTGTTCATGGCCATTCAACTCAAAAAGATTTGTTTTAGGCCTAGGGATCTTTTTTTCCTTCGTTGGCCATGGTATAGACCCCAAGACCCATTTTTATTGTGAAAAACATACTATTGGCATCATATATCCCCCATAGAGGCTCAAAATATACTAATGGCACAAAAGATCCCCTCAAAGACTAGAGATCCATTAGAGAGGATTTGTGTGGTGGTTTGAGGCCTTCTTCATGTCCATTGAGCTCAAGGAGATTAGTTTTGGGCATAAGGTCCTTGTTTTCCTCCCATGGTGTAACATGCCCGACCATCAACCCCACTTTCGGGAAACACTACTATGCAGAATAACACTTATAAAGTATGCATTTAAATGAAGTTAAATGACTTAACACAGAGTAAACACATAATTTCCACTAACATATAGAATTAATTAGAATTAACAATAATTCCACTTGCAATGAAATACATGATAATATTACAAGCATCAAAGACATGCATTTTAATTGAAATTAAACACATAATGATACTTATATTTGAAAATGTAGTAATTCCACCAACTATGTGCAGACCTTCCACGAACCTCCCAGCCTTAGACCATGCTACTCATCATGCTCAGCAGTGGGTCACCCCTAAGCTGAGACTAAGCTCCACCTTGAGCAAGGGAATCCTAGACTAGGCTAAGGTTACAGGAAAACCTCACAGAGAAACCAGAAGGATTCTCTCCAGGAGCCTTCTTACGCCCACTACTCACAGAATCTCATTTTGCACATGCCTATTCCACCCAGGAGTATACACCTTCACAAGCACAGTCCATCGGTGCTTCACCTCCCTCTCTAGGTCTCGGCAACAGGTTGGATCAGGAATTCTCAGAGCTCCATAGCTGGTGCTGGACTCTCTCTGGGAGAAAACCACTTCCCAATAGACTCTCTCACCTGGAGAGAGATTCTCACAGGCCTGACAACCTGCCTCTTCAACCATGGGCCTGACAACCCACTTCTTCAACCTGTTTCAGCCCAATTCCCAAAGCGTGAGGATAACAACAACAAAATTCCACTCAGTAAAAACAGAAGGCAACAACCCAAAGACAGTTCGGGTACAGACTTGGCTCTGCAAGGGCCGATAGGCCAGGCTCACATGATAAACAGGTGACACGGCTCAGTCCACGGGTTTTCCATTGGTTTTAGGGTGCGTGACAAGGAATCAACACAGAGGTCGAACATAGACTCAAACGATTCATACGAAGGATACGTCGACTTCTCAGGAAAACATTATGATTTTCTAGTTTTAGAGCTGCGTGAGGGTATGCAGAGATCAGACATAGACGCACAACAGGATAGACAGTGGATGCCCAAATGAAGAACAAACCCCCATCACGACTCAATTATTGGGTTAAATTTCATGTGCCTGGGTCGACACATGTCGCCCATGAAGCTGAATGCACTCCATAAAGTATGCGTTCCCTTTTCCAGGAACTTAGGATACAAGTATACCATTCACACCACTTTGGAATAATAATAAATTATTATTCCCAAGGACTTAAGCCCCTAAGCTTAGCCCATCTTTCCAACCTTTCAGCCCCCTTCCCTTACCCACCTTGTCGAAGCTTAATTCACCATCACTCTTTCTTCATGGTCGGTCTGCACACAGCAATGTTTAATCTTTATTAATGTTATGCATAATTACATATACAAAAACAAGCTCCTGGCCTTTAACACTTAGGCTCTCTAGCCTAATAAACACACAAGCCCACCAACTTTTCAATACTCGGCTCACCATCCTACAAAACATGATTACATTCCATTAACATGATTAGAATTCATAATTACAACCGGGGCTCTACTGAGGGATATTACAATCCCCTACCCTTATTTTTTCACTATCCTTAGTGCAATTTTTACACAACATCAACAAGATTTTCAAAATATTAAAAAAGATGTAGGTATTCTTCCCGCATAACATCCTCATGCTCCCATGTCACGTCCTTAGGACCGTACCAGGTCCACTGGACCTTTACAATCCCTATGGTTCGATTTCAGAGCTGTTTTCTTTTTCGGTCCAATATGCGAACATGATGCACTTGCAGGACAACTTCTTGCTCCACCTGAATGACATTCCAATCGATTACATGATTATCATCATGTATATATTTCTTAAGCAATGAAACATGAAACACATTATGTACATTCATGGATGTAGGTAATGAAAGAATATATGCCACTGGCCTAATCCTTTCTAGGATTTCAAATGGCTCACAAAATATGGATGTCAACGTGGCACAGTTTCCCAGCTTCAGTATTGGCTTTCACTTTCAGGAAAACATGATCACCCACTTTAAACTCTCTGTGGGTTCTGTTTTTATCAGCATAACGTTTCTTCCTTTCTTGGGCAACCTTTAAATTCTGCTTAATTTTTAGCATTTGTTCTTCCATTTCCTTGAGAAAATCTGGACCAACTATTGCTCTATCAGCTAGATTATCCCATCTTACTGGAGTATTGCACTTTTTTCCATAAAGTGCTTCAAATGGGCTCATCTTCAATGATGCTTGATACCCATCATTGTGGGTGAATTCTACCAAATGTAGATAGTCTTCCCATTTCGATGGTTTGTCCATCACATACATCCTTAGCATGTCTTTTATTACTCTGTTCACCCTCTCAGTCTCCCCATCAGACTCAGGATGATAGGTTGTGCTGAAGTTTGGGTTCATTCCAAATCATTTGAACAACCCCTTCCAGAACTTGGAGGTAAATTTTGAGTCCCTTTCAGACACAATTGTCTTGGGAATACCGTGCAATTGTGCTATTTCCTTCATAAAAATATCAGCAACATCCGTTGCCTTGTGAGTAGTCTTTAACGTAATGAAATGGGCAGCTTCTGTAAGCTTGTCCACCACCACCATGATTTTATCATGATGCTTGCCCGTTATGGAAAATCCTATGATGAAATCCATTGTCACTACTTCCCACTTCCACTCAGGAATGGGTAAAGGCTGCAGTAACCCTGCTGGGTGCCTCTACTCAGCTTTAACCTTCTGACACTCCATACATCTAGCGATGTATTCAACAATCTCTTTCTTCATACTTGTCCAAAAGTAATGGCTCTTGCTGCCACAGTTTTATGATATCCAGGGTGCCCAACATAAGGAACATTATGCATTTCATTTCAAAATCATAAGTTTTAAGTCCTGGACATTAGGTACATAAATTATGTTCTTGTACAAAAGTGTTCTGTCAGTTTCCAATTTATAATTTTCCACTTTCTGTGGCATCTCACCTTGCTGTAGCTTTTCTATCAAATCCATGTACTGCAAATTTGTATTTGCAGCCTCCAAAATTCTTCTTTTAATATCAGTTCGGTACATACTAATGGTTGTAGCATGCAATTCATGTACTCTCCTGCTGAGTGTATCAACCACTTTATTCTCCTTCCCTTTGATATGCTTGATATCAAAATCATACTTAGAAAGAAACTCTGACCACCTACTCTGCCTAGCATTCAAGGTTGGCTGATCAAACAAATATTTCAGACCGTTGTGGTTTGTTTTCAGTTCAAACCTCCTTCCCATGAGGTAATGCCTCCATTTCTTTAGAGTGTGAACGATGGTTGCCAACTCTAAATCATGAGTTGCATAGTTCCTTTCGTGCTCTTTCAAATTTACGGATTCATAAAAAATTACAAATCCATTCTGACTAAGGAATCCTCCCACCATGAAATATTCATTTGGGTCTACAATCCTCAGGATTGGAGCACTGGTTAACAATTTCTTCAATTCCTGGAAGCTTCTCTCACAATCCTCTGTCCACTGAAACTTCTTCTCCTGCCTTTGTAAGGAAGTGATAGGGTAAACTATCCTTGATAACCCTGTAATAAACCTTTTGTAATAACCATCTAGACCCATAAAGGATATGACTTCTATCACATTCTTTACATTGACCATTCTATGATGGCTTCAATCTTCTCAGGATCTACAACTATCCCATCCTATGAAATAATATGCCCCAAGTAATGGATCTGTTTTTTATAAAAACGAGCATTTACTCAACTTGGAATATAGTTGACGCTCTCTTATCACTTGTAGCACCATCCTCAGATGTTTTTCATGCTCTTCCTCCAACTTGGAATACACCAGAATGTCATCCAGGATGACTATGACAAACTTGTTTAGATAGTCCCTGAATACACCATTCATCGGGCACATAAAAACAACGGGTGCATTTGACAATACAAACAACACCACTGTGAACTCGTAATGACCATACCTTGTTCTAAAGGAGGTCTTGTTGATGTCTTCATTCTTTATCCTTACCTGGTGATATACCGAACTGAGGTCTATCTTCAAAAATATCTTCGCATCCTTCAACTGATCGAAGAGGTCATCAATCCTCGGCAGAGGATATTTGTTCTTTACATTTACTTTGTTCAATTGTCTGAAATTGATACACAATATCAATGTCACATCCTTCTTCTTCACGAAAAGGACCAGGGCACCCCAAGGTGACACACTTGGGGATATATACCCCTTTTTCAAAAGCTCTTCAAGCTGCAATTACGGCTCTTTCAGATCTGGCATACTCATTCTGTAAGGAGATTTTGACACTAGAGCTGATCTAGGCATCAAGTTTATAGAGAAGTCAATATCTCTCTTCGGGGGTAGTCTGAGTACCTCTTGAAATACATATTCAAACTCCTTTAGTACCGCATGATATCCAATCTTTGAGACCTCATCCTTAGATGCTTCCTCCACATGGGCTGTAAATAATTGACAACCTTTCCTGTAGCACTTCTTTAGCTGCATTGTTGATATTTCTCTGATGGCAACAACTCTAGGAATTCCTTGGACTATTCTATGATTTCCTTCCTCATCCCGGAAAGTGAATGCCTTGTTACGACAGTCCAAGATGGCATGGTGTTGGTATGACCGGTCCATCCCAATTAGACAGTCATAAGAACCTAAAGGAACAATGTTCAATTCAACCTTTGTGCTCAATCCATTCATGTCCATTGGACAAGACTTAACTAAATCAATGACTTTTCTCTTGGTTCCTATAGCCAGCTGCACTAACCAAGAATTTTCATGTTTTCTTCTCAACAATTGCAAACTTTCCACCACTCTAGGTTCTATATAACTATGGTTATCCCCCGAATCAATAAAAATAATAAAGGCATGGTTGTTGATCATACCTTTCACTTCAATCATGTGCGACTGATATTCAACTTACTTGTTGTGCAGGGCTGCATAGATCCTTGGCATTCTACTACCCATGTCCTCCACTATTTCAACTTGCTGAACATTATGGACATCTCTCACTTTGCTATTTTTGTGGGGACAATATCTGTACTTATGGTTTCGCTGACAACCCCAACACTGAATGGGTGTATGCCTTGGCCTTTGTCCCCCTATGTCAGCCATTATCGACTCTCTAAACGATGGTTTTCCTCGAGGGATGTTTCTGAAAATGAGAGGTTTGTTTCCCTTCTTCCTTTTCTCTTTCTTGAACTTCTTATGGTCATCCCAAGCCTTCTGAAAAGTAGGATTTTCTCCTTGCTATTCATATAAGAATTTCGCTCTTCTTATCATTTCTTCCATAGTCTTAGGGTCATCATACTAAATCTTGTCGCCAATGGAAGGTGGCAATCCACTTAGATATCTTTTGAATCTTGACAGTCTCATCTTTGATGAATGGACATCAAAAATTCCAAAAATCTTTGTTCGTATTCATCAATGATCATGCTGCCCAGCTTGAGTTCAAGAACTCTTTCATCTTTCTGTCATAGTATATTTTAGTCAAGTATTTCTTCTCGAAATACCTCTTGAATTCTTTCCAAGTGATATATTTCTCTCTAATGTTTTGCATTTGCACAAGTTGATCCCACCACATGGATGCTTTTCCTTTCAGTTGATACATCACAATTCCTCCTTCTGCATGAGAGATATAATTATGCAGTTGGAAATATTTCCTCATGCCAAGAAACCATGTTTCGACATCTTCCTCCTTGTGTTCTCCATCAAATGTAGGAGGCTTAATCTTGTTCATTTCTCCCTCTAGTTCATCCACTCCAGATCTCATGTGATTTTTGGTAGGATATGGGCTTGAACTACTATGTGCCCTCCTCTTGGAGCGACCTTGGGAGTGATGATGGTGTCTACCAACACTCCTTGATCTTCTTCCCTCAGGAGTCTGGTGACTCCCTGTTTTGCTCGAGTCTCTCTCCTTGTCCAACTTCTTTTATATTCTCTCCAAACTCTTCATCAACTTTAAGTTGAATTCTCCCCGCCGTTTCTTAGCTTTCATGAGCTTTCTGCTATTGTTGGTTGTGGAGCCTGATTATCTTCTTGATTTAGAGGTCTTTTAATTTTAGCCGTGTTTATACCCCATGAAGTATTTACACACTAGAAGTATGTACACTCTTCCACGCAGGGGAGTGCAGAGGGGGGGTACCCCTCTGCGTGGTCTGGGGGGGCTATCCCCTCGGTTGGGGGGTCTGGGGGCAAGCGGGCCCCCAGCGGGGGTTCGGGGGGTGAAGCCCCTGAAGCAAAAATTGCCTTGTAAAAGTATATTGTAATTTCATTGTAAATCTGGACCATTCATTATAAGGTCGAAGATCTAACGATAGAGATTATGTTAGGGTTTTTTGCCCTAGAAGGCAACCCTCTTTTATGAGGGAAATGTATTGTGGCTATGTGTGTTGGCGAGTATTGTATTCTGAGAGAGGAGACTGTGAGAGAAAGAAGAGGAATTTATAGCGGGTTTTGCTGTAGGTTGTATTCCTTCATTTTGCTGGATAATAATAAAGAAAGGACCTGGCAATTTCTCTGGTGGATGTAGCCCACACTAGGTGAACCACGTAAATCTGTGTCTCTCTTGTATTGTGTATCTTCTGTGTTTTGTTTCCGCATTTGTTTTATTTTATTGCTCCACGGTCCTGTTTTTCTAACAGCTATCTGCTCGGTGAGTTTGGGAATCTTTCTGCAATCGTTCAATGATTTTCATCATATGCCCTTCCTTATCTATCTCTTCTCCATGCCCATTGGAGTTCGACCCTTCAACTCCCAAATGAACATCCATTCCTTTTGCTTCATTCTCTGAACTGGAAGAATTCCGTGTCTCATCCATTTCTTGCATTCAGTGGCAACTCTATTCGATTCTGGAACTCGTTAAACTTCTGCAACATAATGTGCAGACAACCGATTTTTTTCAGATCATCATTCCTTAACAAATCCCACAACATTCATAAAAAAATCTGATTCAAGAAAACGTTCAGTTTTCATTCTCTGTGATTCTTGTTCAATCAAGAATTCCCGCAGATTTTTCTTTCAGAGCTCTACTCTGCTATGTTTTTGGGCACTAACCCCATTATCTCAGTTCCCCAACCCATGGGACCATGGGTCATGACCAAGCGCTAGATCAATAAGTGCATGCTCGGGCCTTCGGCCTTCGGCTTCAGAAAATTTCCAAGCATACACAACAATCACTGTGATTTCCGAGTTACCGAACTCGCGCAGTAGGGTGGATCAACAGTCCATGTCTACCCAACATCCTACAACTGACACTCGTTGTGAAATCTCAAGCATCTAAGTTCCAGGACTTCGAGACTTTAGAAGATTTCACATCTGCACACCCCGAACCATTAATCTTTGAACACTTCCACGTCACCTCAGGTGACGTTATTACATTACATCACTTAACATTTTACCAATTGTGGGGGCATGCAACGGTTGTTTGGAGTAACCCGCCTTTCATGTCGCAATTTTTATGATGCTGACACATAACCCCTTAGTGAAACCGCGGTTTGGATTGCGGGATCGCCTTGGAGAATTAGCTTCCATGAAACTTGGGTCCCCGCAATGTCTCCTGGACATTGATCTTGATGTATTGTGATCAACGCCACTATGGGTCCTCCAACCTTTAACTATGTTACATAACCTCGGGCCCCACTAACCTTGCTCACATAGGATGCTACATGGCAGAATACTAGTGACTGATACGTGGCCCATTGAAATGGGTGACACTCATCACATTCCAAATGCCATCTCAATATTACACATGTTCTAAACCCACTAACATGTGGCACATATCCTATGTGTCCACGTCACCTCCAGGTGATGTCACCATGACTCACCACTTCGACTCTTCGGGCTTCGGGAGTTTCAACTCCTCTACGCTCACTTTTTCCTAGATTGCTTTCTCCCAGAGTTCATGATCTACTGACGCATGTCCTCCTTCACGATCAATGACTATGAGTGACTTCGGAACTTTGGCCTTCGAGAGTTTCAACTCACAACACTTGCCTCCTCACGAAGTACTTCCACCCGAATTACAAGATCTCTTGATGCATTTCCTTCACAACGAACGGTTGCGATCTACTTCGGGACTTCGGGAGTTTGTCACACTCCACATTAGAAATCCTCCGAAGTGATTTTCCTTTTTCTTCCTGGACATAGATCTAATGGTCAGGCTCTTTTCCTACGATCTACAATGTAGATATCCTTCGAAAGTCTATGCCTCAATGCATTCCACTTTTCCTGACTGTCGAACTCCGAAAGGCTTCCCGGATAACCCTCCTGCACCTTTTCTGGATCTAACGGTTGTAAAGGACTTTCATTTTTCCCAAATATATCCTACAGCTCCAACACCCCAAGTGTTGAGCACTCTCTCTTTGTGGTCAAATACCACGCCAGTTGCAGTTTTATTCTACTGCTACTCCTGCTAAGATTTGTAACATGACCAAGTAACCCCTTGGCACTCAGAAACATTCTAAGGTTCGAAATCAATTCCATCTGAACACCATTTCCACTCGAAACCTTGGGTCCAAAGACCACTTATCTAGCCCATCCAAGCTCAGCGTTGAAACCAAGGGCTTTGATACCATATTGTAACGTCCCCGACCATCAACCCCATTGTCGAGCAATGCTCCTATGTGGAATAACACTTATAAAGTATGCATTTAAATGAATTTAAATGACTTAACAAAGAGTAAGCACATAATTACCACTAACATACATAATTAATTAGAATTAAAATAAATTCCACTTGCAGCGGAATACATGATAATATTACAAGCATCATATACACACATTTTGATTGAAATTAAACACATAATGATATTTATCTTTGAAATTGTAGTAACTCCACCAACTATGTGCATACCTTCCATGGACCTTCCAGCCTTAGACCATGCTCCTCATCACACTCAGCAGTGGATCACCCCCGAGCTGGGACTAAGCTCCACCCCGGGCAAGGGAATCCTAGACTAGGCTAAGGTTATAGGAAAACTGCACAGAGCAACCGAAAGGATTCTCTCCAGGAGATTTCTTACGCCCACTACTCACGGACTCTCATTCCCCACATGCTTGTTCCACCTGGGGGTATACACCTTCACAAGAACAGTCCATCAGTGATTCACCTCCCTCTCTAGGTCTTGGCAACAAGCCAGATCAGGAATTCTCAGAGCTCCGTAGCTGGCACTGGACTCTCTCTGGGAGAAAACCACTTCCTAGCAGACTCTCTCACTTGGAGAGAGATGCTCACAGGCCTGAAAAACTGCCTCTTCAACCACGGGCCTGAGAACCCTCTTCTTCAATCAATTTCAGCCTAATTCCTGAAAGGTGAGGACAACAACAACACAATTCCACTCAGGAAAAATAAAAGGAAGCAACCCAAAGACAATTCAGGTACGAACTCGGCTCTATAAGGACAGATAGGATGGGCTCACAGGATACAAATGTGACATGGCTCAATCCACGGGTTTTCCACTAGTTTCAGGGTGCGTGATAAGGAATCAACGTAGAGGTTGAACACAGACTCAAACGGTTCAGACGACGGATACATCAGCTTCTCAGGAAAACATTACGATTTGTGGTTTTAGAGCTGCGTGAGGGTATGTAGAGATCAGATGTAGATGCACAACAGGACAGACAGTGGATGCCCGAATGGAGAACGAACCCCCATCACAGCTCAATTCTTGGGTTAAATTGCATGTGCCTGGGCCGACACATGTCTCCCATGAAGATGCATGCACTCCATCAAGTACGTGTTCCCTTTTCCAGAAACTTAGGATAAAAGTATACCATTCACACCACTTTGGAATAATAATAAATTATTATTCCCAAGGACTTAAGCCCCTAAGCTTAGCCCCTCTTTCCAACCTTTCAACCCCCTTTCCCTTACCCACCTTATGGAATCTTAGTCCCCCATCACTCTTTCTTCATGGTCGGTATGCACACAACAATGTTTAATCTTTGTTAATGTTCTGCATAATTACATATACAAAAACAGGCTCCTAGCCTTTAACACTTAGGCTCTCCGACCTAATAAACACATAAGCCCACTAGCTTATCAATACTTGGCTCACCAGCCTACAAAACATGAGTACAATTCATAAACATGATTACAATTCATAATTACAATTGGGGCTCTACCGGGGGATATTACACATGGCCATGGTATAGGCCTTGAGACCTATTTTTATTGTGCAAAACATAGTAATGTAGCCAAATTTCCAGAATAGATGCCCAAAACATAATAATGACACCAAAGAACCCCAAAGGCCAGCGATCCCATAAAATGATTTGTTTAGTATTTTAGGGCCATGTCCATTGATATTGACAAACTTCATTGTGGGCCTAAGGCCCTTGTTTTCTTTCCTCGACCATTCTATAGGCCTTGAGACACATATTTGTTGTACAAAAGATAATAATGGCACCAAAGATCTAGCATAGAGGCCTAGACCATACTATTGGCACCAAAGATCCCCCATAGAGGCCTATAACATACTAATGGCACCAAAGATTCCATCCAAAGGCACAGGGACTTCACCTTGTTGACCAATATCTTATCATGTTCATTCATAAAGGGGGTTTTCAAATTGTCAAAAATAAAGTCAATATATTGTACGTATTGTGGGGGGGTTGTGAAGTATGAGGGGTATAAAAAGGGGTATCTAGTAAAAATAGGGGATATCTAGTAAAAATAGGGATTTTATTTATTGGAAATATGTATTGGGAGGGGGATTCAACAAAATGATATTGGGAGGTATTTATTAATATCCGGTGAAATTAGGGGTATTCTTTGATATCCCATGAAAGCACATGTTATGTTATAAGTTCACGGAGTGAAGACCCCATGACCAAAGGCTAAATATCCCTTAGAGAGAATCGATGTGGTGGGCGCAGGAAATACCCGATTGTTTTTTGCTCCTTGTGGCAAAGTTGTACTCTTGTTTGAATATGATTGCGCTAATATAATTCCCAAATTCTCAATAAGGCAATTTATGTATGAATTTCACAAACTAGTAGAAAGGGATAGGGTTTATAGGGTCCTGAGTGCAAGGGAGTGTTAGGTGTTATAGCTCTCTGATATACATGCAGGGTCCAACAATAGTACTTGGCCCAAACTCGCAGGGAACCAACTAAGGAGGCTCGACCATACCCTTATCCATACTACTAGATTGTGTAGGTACTATAGAGTAATCTTCCCAAGTGTTGTTCTTGGTGCACTATAGTAGCAATACATTCCATTAGATTATCTAAATTTGGTTTTGGGTAACCTAGGGGACTTTTGAGATACCTAGGGGTACATGGAAGTGAAATTTTGTATATAGGTATTATTTGATGCAGTACTACTCGAAGGGGTACCAACATGAGTTACAAGAGTGTAAAACCAAGTGAAACTGCTTGTATTTCTTGTGTGTATTATTCCCCTACCACATATTTACCCATTGAACAATGGATCACTGTGTTATTTATAGACATCAGAATACGTCTCTAGCCTAAAAAATTATCTAAACATTTTAGCTCAAGAAAGTGCTTCAATACCACTTGTGGTGTTCATTATTAGAAAAAGAGAATATTTAGAGTAAAAATAATGGATTATAGCAAGATTTAGAGAAAAAATGACAAATTATAATAGTAATAGGCAATTGTAGGAAAACCAAAATACCACAATTAGCAATTACTTTGTTGATGAAAGCAATGTTCACTTGCGTCTTCAAGGGGGAAACCTCCAGTTGAGCAAAGCTCCAATTACAATATGCTTCACAAGACATCTCATTACCTTGCTTCTACTTATTTATATAGTTTCTATCAAACCTATCAGGAACTTTCTAGTGAATGAACTTTCTATTAGGCAGAACTTTATAGTAAACATTCTTACAATTATTGATTTCATATTATATCTAATACATGGGCGTTATTTAATATAAATGACCTCAATACATAGAAACCTATTTATCTACTTAAGGAGGTTAGGGTAGGACCGTAGCACCACTCCATTTCTAGTTTTTTCTTCTTGATGAATCTCTTTTGTTAGGGTCTTATAATATAGTCATATGTTCTCCAACTATCTATTTGAGACTTGTTCTGATCAGGTTGAGAATGTTTTCATGATAAGGTGCTCATGAGTAATGGTCCAGTGGTATATCCAATGTTTCAAACAAGTATCCAGGTGTATCCAATGTTGTCACATGGTAATTTGGAATTAGGATGCATCCACATGATTTTGTTGAAGGTTTAGAGTGACATAGTTAGAGATTTCATGAATTTGGCTCACATTCTAAGTGTGGCAGAAAGTTCAATTTTCGGTAGCTAATAATGAAAATCTTATAGTCGTTATCTCCCGAAAGTTAAAAATTTTGGTAGCTAAACAAATTATTCATACATATCATTATCTTCCAAAAGTGTCGAATGTATCAAGCATTTAAAGGGTCTCATCAATCTCATAGCGGCGATGGTACATCAATCATCATTTGTGGACATGCTGCCAAAACTGTTTTCAGTGATCATTAGTCCGATTTCGTAAAGGTTTGTGAATTGTTTATCCCATGATCTATCTAGTGATCATAACCCTAGATCGTGCCCATCCTATCAAATGGATCCTAAAATGGTCTCGATCATTCTCATTCATTGAACTGGTTGGTTGTCGGTTTGGGGTTGTGTTAAATCTTCCCATAGTCACCCAAATCCTTTTCATCCTTTGACTCTATCCCAAAACTCAATGTTTTATCCCTCCTCCATTTGAACCCACCTTCTTGCTTATTACATACCCTAGATCCTCTGTCATCAATCCAATCTTAAAGAATTTCTAACAGTTCTTGTGATGAAGAGCTCAACCGGAGGTGCCCTTCTCAGGAAGGAATTGCAGGATACCTCACACGTTGAGGCACACCTCGAGGCTTTTGAACTATTCAAGGAAGATGGATGCTACAGGTTCTATCAGAAGCTCCAGGGGTACCATAAGGGAATCACAGAAGCATTTTCCAAAAGCTTTGATGGCTTCAAGTTTCAACTTGGGCTTGTGGTGATGCAGATAGATGAGGCCAGTGTTGCATCAACTACAAAGATGCCCGGTGAAGGAGAAAGATGGTTTAAAAATACCTCAATCAAAGAAGTCGATTTCTGATCATTCCTCAAGGAAGAACATCAAAATATGAAGTGGCAAAAGGATATCCCCAAGAGTTATTTGGAGGAGAAATGACAAACTTTGCTGAAGATGATCTAGGTTTACATCACTTGTGAGGGGAGATATGGAAGAAAAATTCTCTATCACTTCATACTACTCCTCCATTTCATAGGTAATCAACCTTCGAATATTCCCTTTTACCTCCTTAAGAGTCTCACCAAAATGGCTTCTAAAGTTTAGGCCAAACTTCAACAAGCTAACATCAGTATTTTTCATCATGGGCTAATCAAATTGATAGTTTTAGAAGAGCTCAATAGAAGGAATAAGTCTTGGGATTTTATTCTATTTTGGGAAGAATTTGGGCAGGAAGTTCAAGCAAAGAAAGTAGGAACTCCCTCACAGGAATTGACTTCCCTAAAAAACCAGTAAAAGGAAGAGAAGAGCAATGTTTCCTGTGGAAACTGCCACCAAGGTTTCTCCCTCAGAATCAAAGAAGTCAAAGAGGAAATTAGAGTTTGGAAAGGAGGTAGAGGATGAAGGAAAAACTACATCAACAAATGTCCTAAACCTGCCATATTCTGATTTATATTCAAAGACCTTAGTTGTATAAATTGAAGCACAACCATCTACTGTAGAAATGGAAACCCCTGAAGAATCTGGAACACCATCAAAGAAGAAGGTTAGCAAGAAACTGAAAGAAGAAATTGCTGAGTTAAAAGTGCTAGAAAGACATCTGAAAGGAGAAAATGAGACTCTTAAGAAGTCATCTCTAAAAATTGGATCTGCACTAGATCAGTTGGCCATCAAATATGAGACTACAAAACACAAGAACAAGAAGCTTGTCAAACCGAATGGCAGATTGAAGAACATGAACAAGGTGTTGAGGTTTAAGATTATCCACAAGAAGATAAAACCCATAGCTCACCTCATGCTTGACACTCTAGCTGAAGCTGCCCTTGATATGAGATGAGGTGATTATAACAGATGAAGCATGGTCGAAAGGGAACTCAACCATTTTTTACTAAATTCAGGAGCAGTTACAAGTTTTGCCAGCTAAGAACCATTTCAAAATCGATAATTAGCTGCTGAAAAGTGTTGCCATGAATTCAACAGCTAAACACACTCTATTTTGACCTCATTAGTTACCGAAATTTCTGTTATGAACAGAAAGCACCAAATCTCCTCAGATCAAGGAAAATAGATTCCTCAACGATCTCAAAGGCTTCAATAATGATCTTCTGGTTATGAATCGTCCTCAACAAGCTGTTGTCAAGCTCAGATTGAATCATATTGAGTTTTTAATGAAGATCAAAGTATAAATCTATTTTTGGAATTTTGTTTGATTTTCCCTAGTTTTAGGGTCATAGTCAGCATGCAACTATTTCGATTTTTACCCTTTCAGTGGTAAAAATCCAATATATTGTAATATAATGAGGATATATGGTACGATTTTGGGGATGAGATCAGATTTCTATTTTGATTTTTCATTAATCAGGAATTTGTACAAAATATTTAGAAACAATTAAGGAAGAGATTTGATCCCCTAGTCTGTAGGATCTGAATGTAAGGGGAAAATTATAAAAGATAGAATGCCATATGGGATAAGTGCGAGATTTCAAGAGATGGATGGTATCAAAACACCATCACCTATTGTAAAGATGTCTAGCAGGTTGCAAGTGACTCTTTTTGGATGAATACAAAGACATTTTTGTTTCCAGATTCTTGTGTCATGATTATGTGGTGAAGTGTTTCTTAATGTAATTTGTAATTCTCTTGTTTCACATATTGTTTTCTTTCTTTATTTTTTATAAGAATATTATGTTCTGGATTTGTCTCAGACACCCCACTTTGACTTAAAAAAATATTTATGTTTTCTTCTGAAACTTGAGAGTAGAATTCAGATAAGCTCTGCTCTGCATTTGAATTAAACCCTAATCTATTATTCTTTTCCATATCACAAACTATAAGAATCCACTAACATGACTGCCTTTCCTGGTTACATATGATCTCATTTATTCATTCATTTGAATATCTTTAACCTGTTGACTCCACTTTTCCCAATGGCCCTCTTTTGTTGTCTCAACTAAAAAATCTAAAAACAAACCTTCTATCCTCATAACTAGCCTAATATCTCATTCAAATAAAGTTAATTCATACAAAGAGATCCCTCTCCAAGTCTTGGAGGGCTAGATCCTTGACTCCAAGTGGTTTTGTGGTTACCTCTGTCAATTTATCCCTCAACCTGAGAAATTACGGAGTGCTAACATCTTCTATTTGCATTACTGACCATTTTTACATTTAAGAGTAAAAATATGGAAAGTTGTTGGGATGTGATGAATAATCTATATTTTCATTTTGAGTAAGAAATTATTAGTGCATGACACACATTGGTGGTGTGAATTATCGCTGCATGGAGAGACACATGGGTGGTGGTGCTCATTGGGCTATTCCTAACTAGGTAACAATACCAAGGCACCCTATGGAGGTTTTGAAAACCTCCCTGCTTTAGGCCTCAAGGTGACTCTCGGGTCAGAGAGGGTAGCCCTTGAATATATTCTCTACTAGTTTCCCACTGTCACTTTGAAAATAGATTTAAACTCTAAACTCTAAGTCTATATTTTAATGATTGAAAATTAAATAAAAATGAGAGAAGGATGCAAACAAAACTAAAGAAACCACATTCAACTCTTCAGACCAGGACCTTTCCATTGGGCATTATTACCTCAAATTGCAAAAACATAAGTTTGATCAAATGGAAGATTCATAGGACGTAAAGAAAGATATTTAATCTTCAAAGCAACTATGAGAATGATAGTCACTGTTATTCAAAGATTGACACAAATATCACAAACACCTAAGAGGTATGGGGATGTTTAAGCATTCATTGATGTGTCAGATAATGTGCTAGGCATGAGTAAATGAATCTAGCCATTTACGTTTAGTCATGAGATTCCAAGCTAACTCCAGAGATATTGAAGATGTTAAAGGATATCCTCACATGAAACAAAGGGATATTAAATATCAAGCTATTTATTAATATGTTTAGAAACTTGTAAACACACTTAGAACTTCATACAATCATTCTTTCTCAAAATACAAGTTAACAATATCTATAATAAAGTGCAAAACATTGTTCATAAGATTATACAAAGCCATCAATCATATCAAAAAATTGTACCCTAGATTATATTTATTGATTATGAATGTAAAGAAGAATACTCTAAAGATTACAGAATTGAAGTGGAAGAAAAGAGATATAAAAATAAATAAAAGTACAATAAACAAAGAAGAACATATTCTACAAATTGAGTGGTAAATCCATTAGGTAAACTCCTGGTTCTTCAATAAAAATGGCCAATTGGTATCTAGATGTTCTTCATCCCTTGGCCGCAGAAATTATCAACCCCTTCTATCTCTAGTATTTAATTTTATCCCTTGGAACTTGGATGCTTAATGTTTTCCTTTTTTGTGCAATTGAAATCTAAATTTAGAATGGAAGATGAGGTGTTTTGTAATGGTTTGACACCTTAGGGGATAGGTGTCCTAATTCTTCCATACAATAAGGAAGTTTGTTACTATTCAAACTCTAGCATTCTTTACTATTATGTCGGCTTGACAATTATCTCACTTTCCAAAGGTTGGTCAACTTTTAGTGATAGGAAGGAATAAAACATTTCCATGATGCCCAAAGCTATTCCATGACATATTCAAATATGTAATTAGAGGGACAATTTCAACAAAAATATATGGGCCTATCTGCTCTTCCATTTTTTTTAAAATAAATCCTATAACAGGAATATCTAGATCCTCATATAGCCCCAGCATTCATCTTGTTGTGCCTCTTTCAGACTAGGCTTTACATCCACAACAATTGTTGTAGTACAATTCTCTTCAAGGAGGGCCCCACTCTATTGGATTGCATAGGTACTATAGAGTAATATTCCTAAGTGTTGTTCTTGGTGCACTATAGTAGCAAGACATTCCATCAGATTATCTAAATTTGGTTTTGGGTAACCTAGGGGACTTTTGAGATACCTGGGGGTATGTAGAAGTGAAATTTTGTATATAGGTATTATTTGATATGGTACTACTCAAAGGGGTACCAATATGAGTTACAAGAGTGTAAAACCAAGTGAAATTGATTGTGTTTCTTGTGTGTATTCTTCCCCTACCACATATTTACCCATTTAACAATGAATCATTGTGTTATTTATAGACATCATAATACATCTCTAGCCTAAAACATTCTCTAAAACTTTTACTCAAGAAAGTGCTCCAATACCACTTGTGGTGTTTATTAGAAAAATATAATATTTATAGTAGAAATAACAGATTATAGCAAGATTTAGAGAAAAAATGACAAATTATAATAGTAATAGGCAATTGTAGGAAAACCAAAATACCACAATTAGCAATTCCTTTATTGATGAAAACAATGTTCACTTACCTCTTCAAGGGGGAAACCTTCAGTTGAGCAAGGCTCCAATTACAATATGCTTCACAAGACATATCATTACCTTGCTTCTACTTCTTTATATAGTTTCTATCTAACCTCCTAGGAACTTTCTAGTGAATGAACTTTCTAGTAGGAAGAAATTTCTAGTAAACCTTCTTACAATTATTGACTTCATATTATATCTAATACATGGGAACTATTTAATATAAATGACCTCAATACATAGAAACATATCTGTCTACTTAAGGAGGTTAGGGTAGGACTGTAGCACCACTCCATTTCTAGTTTTGTCTTGTTGATGAGTCTCTTCTATTTGCATTACCGACTAATTGCATGCATCTTTCTTAGAGGATGTATAAGAAGGCTCATGGGTATTATTTTGCTTCAATCTTTACTTTTCCAATGCTCATTAATGTGGGGTACCTATTATCTCCATCTCAAATGATTTTCTACAAAATCAATACCTTAAAACACTTCAATTTCAATTATATATGAGTTTAAATATATGTCTTATAACACCTCAATTCCAATTATATCTAAGGTTAAATAGTGAATGCTCATTTCCTAAGTTCTTGCAATGGAAATTATAAAGAGATTAAAAAATATTCATCAAAACAATGAGTAAAGGAAAATATTTGAATGGTAATTGTTAAAACATTGGTTACCTTTAAGATGTTGAAATATAATCCTGAGTAGATTCAACCCTTGGTATGCACTAATACCATGTTGATCTTTTACCACTCTACTCAACACTCGATAGTTAGCTCAAAATAAAATAACTTAATCTACTCAAATCTCAATTGAGTAATTAACTAAAAATGCAACGAAAGCATAAACAAGGAAACAAAATCAAGCACATAAGAACACCAAGATTTTTAGGTAAACCCATGGAAAAAACCCGGAGGGAAAACCAATCCAATGATTCTTTTATTAAGGTCAAATCATGGCTCCCGTAATAGGGATAATGGCCCACTGAGATAATTATACACTGCAGACAAACCTAGAAAATCATGCTACTATATGACCTATTTTGACACGTTTCCCGAGAAATCCATGACTTTCCCTTATGTGACCCGCGGACATCCACGAATTTCCCTTCCATGACCCGTGGATATCTGCGACTGTTTAAATTGTGACCTGGAAAAATGTATGGAAAGATCTGTATGACTCCACTCTTCCCTGTGGTTTCTTTCCTCTGAAACCCACCTATGGCTGATTTTTCTCTCTCTCCTCCTTGATATGTATGACATATAGATGAAATACCTTCTCCACCTATCGAGATATTGAATCACTATCCTTTGTGATTCAACCCTCTCATCAATACTTGGATGAACTCTCTTCACCCAACCAGTGAGATCTCCTCACTCTAGTGTAAACAAAAGTCCTTTTCTCCTACACTTCTCACACTAGAAAAAGTCCTTCTTTTCTCCTACACTCCTCACACTAGCAAACACCCTTCTTTTCTATCCTCAACCTTGGTCTCTCACGAAGTCTCTTGACCTCAAACTCTCATCAAAAGTGTTTTGTCCTTTACCCCAACCTTTCTTTTATAATCATGAGTTACCATCTATTTATAATCTCCAAAGTGATCTATGGTTGAGATTACTTTTCACACCCACTTAAGATTTAGATTACATGTTGCATGCTATGCATGTTCCTTAAATAACTCAATTCACGAATAAATATAATTTTACTTTAATTAATTCATTTTAACTAAAGTAAACTCAAGACTAGAATATTTTTGACAACTTCCACATGCAAAACACATGCCAATGTGGAAGTACCTCTCTGATGCTACCACAAACATCAACCTAATAGAAATTAAGGACGGAAACATATAAATAATGGAAAAGTTGAGCATAAAACGATAAATAAATAAGTAAACTACCTATTTATATTGTTCGTTAGTGAATAAAATGACAATAACATATAAGTAGTTATATGGTTATGCATGATCTTATGTTTTGGTCAACTATCATATAGGTTGAATGGGATAAGGGATAGCGAAAGAAGTGTGATACTAAAGTGATGTAGATGTTATGGACATCAAAAGAGAAATGGTATGCTATAAAGCATTAATTTTTCATTTAGTTATTGGTTTAGTAAATTTCTATGATATGTGGGTAAGTGTAGGTTCAATACATTGTTATGATTTTATTTAGAATTTGATTACATTTAGTAGGACTTGGATTTCCTAACCTACCAAAAATTAATTTAATTTATGTGTTTTGATAACATTTCAGGTTTATTATTGTGGGTAGTTGTGGGGAATATTTTATTGTATTTTGACCTTCCTAGGACTCTTTGGGAGAGGCTAGGAAGGAGGTGGGGAAGAAAATGCATAAAGGGGGACTTTTGAGAAGGAAAGGGGGTTGCATAATTTGGGGGAAGAGGATGAAAAAAAAGAAAAAAAAAAGATTTTTCTTCTAAGTACCTTGAGGTTTGTGAGTTAGAGATCTGAATACCTTAGGCTTGGTGATTGGGATATTTGGATGTGTTGTGGTCGTTAGAGATATGGGAATAGAGGGCTAGGAAACCCATGTTTCCTAGAGCTAGTAGCTAGACAAGCTACTAGTTGGCTGGGAGGAATAATCCCAGTTTAGGAAATAATTGACCAATTCTACAAGTCTAGACTGCTACAAGGATGGGCTACTATGAGGCTAGATTGATATATTTCTTAGGAAGTATTTGACTAATTATTAACTATTTAGAACAATTGAGTTGTTTTAATTTACTCTTGAATATGTTCTTCAATTGTATGAGTTGCAGATGCCATTTTGGATTAAACTATGTTATTAGGAATTCAAACAATTTTTTTTGCACAGTAAAAATATTTTCACATACAAAAATTTTAATTAACTAAACAAAATTTAATACATAGGTTAGTTGATCAGTTAATAACACTAAAATGTTAAAAGCTAAGTTATACATAGTATCGAAGCCCTAATTAGAAAACTAGAGCCTTAAGGGCCACACTCATGCTTTAAATTTTACATCAAGGAATTCAAAATATATATTTACATATACACATAAATTGATTGAAATAAAGCCCTTTTTTCCTAAGGCAAGTTAATTATGTTGCCTGAAATTTATAAAAAAATAAAAATACAGAAAGAGAATTAAATTTCATGCTTAAGACAAAAGAAAATGGAATTAACCCTTTAAGTTTGAACTAGATCCCTGTATCCTTCATGGGTTGGAGTGTTGAAAAATTTTGCTCATTTTACAAGCCCATACCTACAAAAAACAATCCTATGACAAACAACTTGAACATCATTTTCATGAAGAAAATCCATGTTACCTTAAAAAAAAGGACAGATAGAAAGTAGGATTTAGAGAGGAAAATAACATTATGGATATATTTATAAAGAAGGAAAAAGGAAAACCCTCTCTCAACACCAAACCCACGGACTGTAGCATTCCCCTCTCATTGCCAAACCCATAAATAATCCATTAAAGTGAATTCCAATCTCATTCCCATGCATTGCATGCCCATCCAACTACAACCTTGATCCCCCAAAAAGGTAGGTTACCCCTCGATACTAGAATAACCAACAAACTAGATCAAAGAGAATAATGAAATGGCCGAAACACAAATGGATCTTAACAATAAAGTCTCAGTGTTGTTCCTAGCTAGGGAATAGTGTCAAGACACCATATGGAGGAAAAAACCTCCCCTCTATAGGCTTATTAAAATAATCCAATATCTAGAGGGGTAACCCTCAAGTATGGATGTTGTTTTAATTAATATTTTCTTCAATAAAATTAAAGAAAATGGACCTTGTTAAAATTCAAACTTATAAAAAAAATTCAATAAAAGATTTGAAAGTTTATGCAATAAATATTATAGGTCTTTAATAGTTACTTTGTTTTATTAAACCATATTCTCACTCAATTAGATTTAAAAAAATAAAATTAAAGAAAAAAATAAAATTAAAGTAAGATGAAAAAAAACACAATCTTCTTCAAAATAATATTGCTAAATAAATATTGTTTTCAAGAAACAATTCTTCAACTATATTAACATAAACACTCATCAATCCTTGCATTGAAGAACACATTAACATACATATAACATGTTTCATATTTTAAATTTTTTACTAAAAAACTTCCATACATATTTTGAACCATCTTTATTTTCAACATAATTCAGTTATAAATATTATGAATAAAAGATGTTACTAGCTTAACATTTAACATTATCAACCATTATTGCAAGAATAATCATGTGAAAGCTTTGTATGCTATTGTTGTTATATTAAAATTTTGATAAATATAAAAATAAGTTTTGAGACGACCAAGAATGTTTGAAACGACCAAGAATAAGAAATACAACAGAAATTTAAAAAATACTAATTTAACAGAGAATGAATCCTTGAAAAATCAGAAGGACCATAAAACCCATAAAACTTGAAGCAATTTTCTCCTTTGATTGACCAAAATAGTTGACAGAATCAAGTTGTTTCTTTGGTCCAATAATTAATGTTATCTTATTTATTTTATTTGCTTTTATCTTATTTCACCTCAATATTTTTTTTTAATATGGTTTCCAAAAACAATAGAAGGTGGAACTTAAAGTGTAATAGTACTTAGAAGTTTGAAATCAATTGAAAGTCTTTGGTCCAATAATTAATGTTATCTTATTTATTTTATTTGCTTTTATCTTATTTCACCTCAATATTTTTTTTTAATATGGTTTCCAAAAACAATAGAAGGTGGAACTTAAAGTGTAATAGTACTTAGAAGTTTGAAATCAATTGAAAGTTTATTCAATATTAGTTTTCCTTTAAAACGGCCAATAACATTTTTAAATTTCCCAATATTGTTTCTATATTTAATTAAGAAATCATTATACAATTCAACATTGAAAAACCAATTTTTAAATGTCCATGGGAGAAGTAGTCCCAATTCAATTGCTATTTTAAACTCATTCATGAAAGCTTGAGCAAATTGAGTTTAGAGTTTAAAATAGCAAAGTTTAAAATTGCTATTTTAAACTCATTCAATCACATTGCACTTATTCTAAGCTTCCATTATCATAATTATTTTTATACGAACCTCACTTTTTAACATGATAGCAAAAGTTGAATCTTCGACACACATAATATCAACTCAGCTTGAGTTTTTCCATTCAGAAACTTGATAACTTCTTCTACTATTTGAGCTTTATCTCCTAAATTTGATCAAGCTTTGGTAGTTTCAATTTGTACTTTGTGAGTTAGTATATTCTTGTACTGTATTAAAATGATTTTTAATTTTTTCTATTATTAATATTATTTGATCTCAAATCATATTCTTTGTTCTAATTAAATATTTTTTTCTCAAAAAATTTTCTTTCAACTTCTTCCAATAACTTCAACAATTCCCTATTTTTTTGATTACCCTAAGTAATGCTTATGTCTTTGTTAATTAGTAGTTTATTACAATCATCCATTATCATATTTAGTTTTTCCAATTATTCTTGCAAATCTATAATCTCTATATATTTGCTCCAACGGTTCCTAATTCCTTTGAAACTATAGATAATTGATTGTTCAAACTTGCTATTTGTCCTCATTTTGACCCTTCCTTTATAATCTTAATGTCAGGAATAAATGCCTTCAAAGCCAAATTGGAAGCATTGTTGCTTTTTTTTCTTCATTTATCTTTTCAATTGGGTGACCCAATCTAGCATTTTGTTGTGTTAACCTGGTCACATCTTCAATTAACTACTCTTTTTATTTTTGTTCTTCAACCAACCTTTTAGTTTGAACATGTTTTGATGCTAGTAATTTTAGTTTGGATTTTAAGACTTGGATTTCCTTATCTATTTCTTTGACTAAAGACTTGACTCCATTTTTATCATTAGGATCTTCTCCACGAGTAATTGTTCATTGTTATAGATAATTAATATTTACAAGTCTATCCTTATTCACAACCTTTTCTTTCTAATTTAGTCACCATTGTTGTCAGTTTATTGTTGCATTAAATATATGGATACTATTTTTCAAATTTGTTTATTCCATTCAATATTGTCTCCTACCAACATCTTATCTGGATCAAACTTCACATTGGTAGTTTCATATTCACGGGAATTAATGTATTTTTCATTTTTATTGACCTTTGGCTACATAATATCCATGCCAAATGTTCCTTGGTCATAATATAGTGAAGTTAGAAGTCTAGGAGGTGTTAATCCATCATGACATGTCTAAGAAAATAATCTCTCTTTTGATTGTTTAAATCGTTTCTTACTTAAAACCATTTCTATGAAAACATCACTGCCATTTTTAGTTATTGAAATCTCCTTAGAACTTTAGACGTCCTATGCCAACCTAATTAAAGAATTTGATTAGGTTTATTAGTTTCTAGATTTTGAATAATTGAAATAATAGACTTCTTAGGAATCAATTTACTAGCATCTTTTCTCTTCTCTTTTTGTTTCCCAACAACTTGTTTATTTGATTCTTCTCCTGATTCAGAACTTGAATCTATCATCCCAATATTTTTGGTAACAGTTCCTTTTCATCTTCCTCCAATGGATCTTCAATTTTTGAAACTTTCCTTTGTAGCTCTAACATTTTTGGAGTCTCCATGAGACAATTAATTTCTTTCGTTGTTGTTCCACTGACTAGATTCATTTCCATTGTTGCAATCAAAATACCTAATTCACTTATTACATGTGATGGTTGGTCATCTTCATTTGGAATAATCTGAGTTGATATTTTATTCTAGCTAGTTGATTATTTCTTAACACTTTGTTTTTTACTTTATAAAAATTTCCATGCTTGTAGAACCCCCTGTAGTTTTGACCAACTGTCTTTGTTTGACAATATCTCCATCTTTGAATTTGCATGATGAAGATATGAAAAAAAGATAATGAAATTTCTTATGTTAGAAATGACATTATGTGGATCATAATTCCACACTTTTCCTTCCATAAAACTAAAATATTTCATATTTTCCCCACCACACCGAGTGCACATTTGATTTTGACTATAAAAGAGAAAACTTCAACAAGTAAGAAAAAAGTGATCTTTTGATTTGTTGAACCAAAATGAATGAAATGGGTTTAACTCTATCTAATATAATCAATAGAAAAAATTCTAGGATTCGAGAAGACTGGAAGTAGATATGGTTTGAGTTTTGAGCCATAAATATGGATAGTTTTACATTCCTCAAACAAATACCAATCTCTTTCTCTACAATCTCGACTCAAATAGAGAAGTTATTTGCACTTTAAAAATAATTTTGGTGGACATTCATTATGCACTATTGTATACATAGTATACATGAATTGATCTACAAAGGTTTTGAAACCATTTTCTTGACCTTGATCTTGAACAATTTTTGTCCATTCTAAAACCAAAAGAAGCTTACCGTGTTGATCAATTCTATTCAACTCTAAATGCTCAAAATGAGTAGATTGGTAATAAATCATGAAGTATATAAAGTAAAATTTATACCTAAATAATTTTAAATATGGAAAATAAACACACTACTAATGTATAACATCAAAGAAATATTTGGCATAAAATAAACCCTAAGATTGTGTCATCAATGATACAGTCATTGTCGTATCCCACATTCATTGTCGTATCCCATTATAAAATGAGACGTTGCAATTATCTCTTTGGATATAGTTGAGAAAATTTATGGTGAAAGAGATAGTGTTGGCTCAGGGATGTTTGATTTTTTTCGTAATAGTTTCAGTAGTAAAGACTACTTTTTCTCAATTGACAAGGAATTAAACTATACACTTAAAATTTCTTCATAGAGAATTGGTTGATTATCAGGTAGAAATAACATTTTAGATACAAAATTTGCAGTAATAGGGAAAACCACTCTAGATCCATCTTGAGACTTGACCACTCTTTGACTTGGGTCATAGATACTTGTCAAGTTGTCGGGACAATTACCTGCACGATATCACATCCCCAAGCTGGTAAAGTATCAAGGGTATATTTCAACCGTCGATGAGATGATTGGTGAATTTCACAAGCATTCCTTACAATGAGATTAGGTTCAAGAGTATCCCCATCTCTATCAATTAAATGATTAGAATTAGAGTTATAAGAAATGGGTTCTACAAAACTAAAATAATGTCACCTTGGAGCCATGGTTTCTTTCAACTCAAATATATGGTTCTCCTATTATTTACAAAGTGACGGATGAATAATAGACTAAGGAAAGGAAGGTGATAGTACCTATTTTTCCCGAAATTCTAAAATGTTGTCTGTCATTCTTTTCCCATAAACTCGAACTATAACACAATCCTTTTTACAAGTTAGTTTTCATCTTTTGTTTATGCAAAAAAAAATTGAAACAAAACGACCACCTTTCTTTAAAACTTGCATGGGTTACATATTAAAAATGACTTATAATAACCTAACACTTGTCAATTTTTTATTTGATTTCAATCTGGTTGGTATAAGGATCATTAATCCTTAATCTATCACATTTATTGTTAAGTAATTTGATACAAATAAGATAAGTGGTTTGAAAAGGCTATGATGGTGGCTTTACAACTATGCCTTTTGGCTCTACAATTAACAAGAAATTTTCATGTGTATTTAAGTGATTTCTAGTTCATAGAGGCAAAGGACAATTTTAAAATTCTATATGTTTGTGCTTTGTAATTAACCTGAACCATTGATCTTTTCTTTATGCACATCAAACGATCTAGTACCTGATTACTTTGATATAACCCATAATTCTATGAATTTTAATCCCACACACAATTTATTTAAAATTTCTTCAATACATGCCAAATAATAATTGGTTAGAAAAGATCTTCTAAACATAATTAATATTTTCCTTCATTTCATTCATTCATGACTCTCTTCAACATTGATTTTCAATCGAATTTAGACATTGTTCACAATAATAAGGTCTTCATTTACAATAAATATTGTTAAGAAATAGTCATTAATTGATCTTAAATTTATTAAGGTTACAACATCTAGCTCCACATTGGGATGATGCTTCCTTGTGAAGTTTCAAGAACTGAAGATTGATTCCTAGTTCGTTGGGAAAATGGAGTCATTAATGAGATTATTTGGCTTGTGTGAAGTAATTACCACATGTGTGTAATTATCCATAAATCCATCATTCAATATTGCATCAATCTTCCAAAGGTCATGATAATCGTGAACTAATAAATGAACATTGCATTCCTAAAAGTACTAATATGATTAGGATTCCCTTTCATTATAGTTTCCAACAGGCTAGTATTGCTCCTTGAGGGAATCAACAAAAGTTGCCCAAGTGGGTCTTGGCCCCAAAATTGGAGACTCGTCTTTGATCATACAATATGTATCCCAACAATATTTGACATGGGGAAGGGATTTAAGGAGTGTGAAGGTGATTCTTTCACTATTCAAAAATTTTTGGACAGAGAATAACCCTCTAGCAGACTTAACCATTTTTCCAAATCTTTAGTGTCTATTTGGCCTTAAAATAAAGGAATATCGAAGTTAAATTGTAACTTAAAGAGAATCACACCTCCGAAGTGATTTCTGGTTGAAGGTGCCTCCATTTTGTTGGAAATCAATGAAGGATCTAGGAAAATATATCCATGCTCTCGTGCCTCTATCATGCAAGGGATTCCTCGAGAAATAGTTTGATAGGATCTCTTGTTCTGTCTTCTCTCTTTTGTTCTATCATGGGAGGTTTCTTGGTCCAACGAGAGTGTTCTTCCCCAAGCTCAACTAGTTCAAGGCCCAATTCTCAATATCCTAACCTCGTTGGGGACATGCACAAAGAAATAAAGAACATAAAATTACTTTGACACCACTGATCTAGATTATATTGAGAAAAACATGAAGGAAGAGATATAATAAGGAAACACATAGAGATATTGCAAGAAACACAATAATACAATTAAACTCATATTCTATTAATCATTGTTTAGAATACAAAAGATAGTAAAATGCAAAGCACACAAGCTAGCTAGAATGGTGGTAGCTTATCTCTAAAGAGAGAGATGTGTCGTCTATGCTCATTTGAAATAAGATGATTACAAAGAGGAAAACAATTCCTTTTAACATACACCATCAATTATAAAACCCTAAACATCCAAAACTCCAACCCTAGAAGATGAAACACCGAAAGGTTTGTGGGCCCTGATGTGGTTAGTTGATACGTCAACTTCCCGGGGCACAACTTTTTCATATGATCTCCATTTGGGGCACTCGGTAGCCTTTTGAAAAGGTATAGATGAGAATTACACATTTCAAATGACCCAACATTAGGTTTTGGATACATGTTGGGTGATTTCACACTAAAAACATGTCATTCAAGGCCTCAAAATGGACTCAAAAGTTTGGGACTTGAAAAAATGTAGAAAAAATGGCAAGATGTGGAACCATTCTAAATTAGTGGAATAGGTGGGTGGACACCATTATCCACTTGGATCAATGGTGGTTCAGGGATTTGGCCATTAAGCTTGAGAAGCTTCATTTAGGGACTAAGACCCTTGTTTTCCTCCCCCGCCATGGTATAGGCCCTGAGACCCATTAATGTTGTACAAACAATACTAATGGCACTAAAGATCGCCCATAGAGGCCTATACCATATTAATTCCACCAAATATATCCTTAAAATCTAAAGATCCCTTGGAGATGATTTATGTGGTAGTTTAAGGATCTATGTGGTTGGTGGGAGAAAGACCCATTTTTTCCCCCTACTCCTCATGAAGTTGTAGTCCTACCTGAATATGACTATGTTGAAAAAATTCCCAAATTATCAATAATACAATTTATGTTGAAATTTCATAGGCTTGTAATAGGGGACATGATTTCGAGGGTCTTGAGTGCAAGGGAGTGTTAGGTTCTATAGATCTCTAATATACATGCAGGGTCCAATAGAAATACTTGGCCGAATCTCTCAAGGCACCAACTAAGGAGGCTCAACCATACCCTTATCCATACTATTGAATTGTATAGGTACTACAGAGTAATCTTCCTAACAGTTTTTCTCGATGCAATATATCATCAAGACAACCATCGACTTATTTAAAGCTAGTTTTGGGTAACCTAGGGGACTTATGAGATACCTGAGGGTACGTGGAAGTAAAATTACATATACAAGTGCTATCTTGTGTGGTACTACTCAAAGGGGTACCAACAAGGGTTACAAGGGTGTCCAACCAAGTGAAATTGCTTGTATTTCTTGTGTGTATTGTTCCCCTACCGCAGATTTTCCCATTGAATGATGGGTCACTATGTTATTTATAGACATCGGAATACGTCTCTATCCCAATAAAAAAATAAAAAAATCTCATCTTAGGAAAGTGCTCTGATACCACATATGGTGTCCCTTATTAGAAAAATATAAGGTTTAGAGTAGAAATAACATATTATAGTGAGATTTAGAGCAAAAATGAAAAATTATAACAGTAATAGGAAATTGTAGGAACACCAAAAATACCACTATTAGTGATTTCTTTATTGATGAAAACAATATTCACTTTCCTCTTCAAGGGGGAAACCTCTAGCTAAGAAGAGCTCCAATTACAAGATGTTTCACAAGACATCTCATTAGCTTTCTTCTACTTCTGTATATAGTTTCTATCTAACCTCCTAGGAACTTTCTAGTAGGTAGAACCATCTAGTAATCCTTCTTACAATAATTTCTTTCACACTATACCCACTACATAGGATTTGTTTAACAGAGATGGCCTCAGTAAATAAAAACCTATCTATCTACTTAAGGGAGTTAGGATAGGACCCTAACACCACCCCATTTCTAGTTTTTTCTTATTGATGAGTCTCTTCTATCTACATTATTGGATAATTGCATGCATCTTGCATAGAAGATGTAGACAAAAGTATTGAAATTGAGAGGGGGGTGAATCAATATCAAGTACAATTTAAAAACCTTTTCAACTTATACTTAAACCATTCAATTATATCCAATGAGCAACGAACAATAGTATACGAGTTACACCAATACAACACAATACACCATGCATAATATATGATAAATAATCAATAGTTATTGTTCAAGGGAAGTAATGACTTCCAAAGGTAGCTACAACTTCCAAATATAAAGGGAGGGATAAACTTCCAAGAGGAAGATACAATCCTCCAATATCAAGAGAGGGTTGACCTCTCCATCCTTTTCCCTTCCTTCCACCCAAGAATATATAAGATATAATAAAACTTTACATTAAATCATCACCATCAACCAACCATCACATAGAGCCTAATAATGCTTCTTGAGATTTCTTCAACTTCTGTAATTCTTGAATTCTTGGAATAATATGATCCTATAGATAATATTAATTAGTGTATTCTCTGAAAATCCTCCAAGTTTCACTCCTTGAATCCTCCCCAAAAGGAAGTTATAGAAAGAATGGTAGACTTTATTCAATTTTGGTTTATTCAAGAGAGTGAACTTGTACAGAATGCCCCGCACTCAATGTTTAACATAAGATTGTGAAAATCACACAGAAGAAACTAAATTCCGTACTATTTCCAATGAAATTTGTCCTGCTTCAATTGGATTCTCTATGAAGAATTTATGACTATTTTACTCTGAACACTTGTTTATTGACTAGCTTCAGGACTAGTAAAAAACCCTATCTTCCACAGAGTGTATTTCCATAGTTATAGAGAATAAAGAGATGAAACTTTTACCAAAGGTACCTTGATATGTCTTCTAAATACCATAGCAATTCAACCATCTAAATCGTTCTATAAATAAATTTATAGCGAAAATGGTAAGATGACCTGTAAATAACATACCTTAGAACACATCACCAAAAGACTTCATCCTCCCTTGAAATACGACCTTCTTTACTTCTAATTTCCTCTGAAATTTGATTTGTGTATCAAATGAATGTATAATGATATTTATTTATACCATTTATGTCACTTCATTTTAACATTAGGGCCGACCTGACACTTTCTTATTTTGTAATTCTTTTCTTTAATTATCTTCAGGGCCTACATGTACTTCCTTCTTCAATTCACTTTGTCATATTCAAAAATTCATTTCTCCTCAACCATGAGGATCCCTGTGACATTCGACCTACCACCAGAAACAACATGATGTATACTATCCATCCATGGTTTTTGCTTCTTTATGTACATTGTCCTTCATGTCCAAATACCTTCATCAATTTTGCGGTCCAAAACCAATGACTAGGGTTGACATCAATGACAACAACCAATCTTCCAGCAATCTCCCCCTTTTTCATTGATGGAAAAACTCATGCTTCCCCTATCATCATGATCCCAATTTATCTCTCCCTTTGACATCAATGGCAAAGGCCAGGGATTCTCCCCTTGAGTTTAATGGAAAAAGGTAACTCTCTTCTTTGGGGCTGCTCCCCCTGAACATGTGGCACTCAATAATACGTCATCCTTATTTTTGGTATTTGGGACTTTTTATTCCTTGGAATCCTTTTGTGTGGCTTCTGTCTTCTCTCTCTTCTTCATTTCTAGGATGTATATGTTGTTCGATCTTCTTGTTGTAGTTTCAACCAATCTTCCTGAGTTATTTTCTTCGATTTTACATTTTCGGGAGTCAAACGTAAGAGTGTATCTTGATCACACATTTTACTAACATCGAGTAGATTATGCTTCAAGTCTTCAACCAATAGGACATTCTTTGCTTTTACATTTTTGCTTCCAAATTCTACTACACCTTCTCCAAGTATTTTGGCAGATGTGTCATCTCCAAATGCAACATTGCCACCCTTTCTCTTCAAATTGATGAATTTGTCTTGATCCTCGGTCATGTGTGAAGAACATCCACTGTCTATGTACCATTCATTTTCTTCTTTACATTCTTCAACGGTCAATGCTATTCGACTATATTCATTGTTTGGAATCTCTTTCTTTCTCCATATTGTGGTTGGCATAGGGACATATTCATTCATATATATGCAATCTTGTGCTTTGTGACCAAGATAATTACATTTGTAGCATACAATATTTTTTCCATCAATGGGGAGAATGAATTATAACTTTTTTTGACAAATCCACGATTATTTCCATATATTCTATTTACACCATTCATGTTTCTTGCATATTTGTTCCTTTCATTGATTCTGCAATTAATTTCCTTATGTCCAAAACTTTTGCAAGTATAACAATGAACAAGAAAGAAATTTTGATACCTCGGAGTAAGTGACCTTCTTTGTGATGTAGTCCATCTGAGTTCATGATCTACTCTTCTGTAGTTTCCTTCATACTTATTGAAGCTTCTTTGATTCCTGAAGGTAGGAGGTCTTCTTGGATATTCATCTCTTTTGTAATCATTCCTTCTTTCTAGTATCCTGGTCCTCTTCTCATCAAATGTCTGTGTATCTCTTTCTTCAACCTTCTTGTTGGTATTTCAATCTTCTTTGTATGAAGTTTCACCCATGCATCCAAGATGTGTTAAGTATTTTGGCACTTGAGAGTTTCTTAAGCTCTTCCTCAATGAGACAACTTCTTATTCAAGTTTCTCACAAACTTCTTCTTTCTTCATCATTTAGAGATTCCTTACTTATCCTATTCTTCTTTCGTCTTCGAGTAGAATTTTCAAGGAAATGGTTTCTTCTCTTAGTTTCTCAAAGTATTCTAATTGTTTCTTCAAGCTTACAAATGTCTTTTCACAACTACCCAATTCACTTCTTAGTTTTCTATGCATGTCTTTGAGCTTGCTATTTTCAATCTCAACATGCTTTAATTTTTTAAGATTCTCATCTTCTTGTTGAATAATTTCTGCTTCATGATTTTCCTCTTATTCATTGGACTTTTCTTCTTCAATGTCATCTCTTTCAATCCTTGGATGAGGACATTCAAATTCAACATGTCCTACTCCTTCACAACTAAAGAAAAAGAACTGACCTCTATTTGCTTCCTTGAAATCTGAGATGTTGTAATTTGCTTCATCTTCTTCTTCTTCTTCCCTTTCATAAAGGTTTTGTAGCTTGTCCCAAATCTCTTTTGATGATGCACATGATCCCACCTTGGATTTCATTGAATATGTCAATCCATCCAGGATGGTATCTATTGCTAATTTTTTGTTCCTTTTTGCTTACTTCTGAGTTACAGTCTTTGGTTTCTTCAAAGCATTGTATCCTGAAGCAACTGAGAACCAAACATCTGCCCCAAGAGATTTCAAGTAAGTTTCCATTCTATTACTCCAGTATTCAAAATTGCTTCCATCAAATGGTGGAATCCCATTTGGAATTTTGTCTTCCATTTCTTCTTAGGATCTTCCTTCCAGTGGTTAAACTGTACTAAAGGTAACCTGCTCTGATACCAATTGTTGATACTGAGAGGGGGGTGAATCAGTATCAAGTATAATTTAAAAACCTTTTCAACTTATACTTAAACCATTTAATTATATCCAATGAGAAATGAACAATAGTATGAGAGTTACACCAATACACCACAATACACCATGTACAATATATGAGAAATAATCAATAGTTATTGTTCAAGGGAAGTAATGACTTCCAAAGGTAGCTATAGCTTCCAAATATAAAGGGAGGGATAAACCTCCAAGAGGAAGAAACAATCCTCTAACATCAAGAGAGGGTTGACCTCTCCATCCTTGCCCCTTCCTTCCACCCAAGAATATATAAGAGATAATAAAACTTTACATTAAATCATCACCATCAACCAACCATCACATAGAGCCTGATAATGCTTCCCGAGACTTCTTCAACTTCTGTAATTATTCAATTCTTGGAATACTTTGATCCTGTAGATAATATTATTAAATGTATTCTCTAAAACTCCTCCAAGTTTCACTCCTTGAATCCTCCCCAAAAGGAAGTTATAGAAAGAATGGTAGACTTTATTCAATTAGGGTTTAATCAAGAGAGCAAACTTGTACAGAATGCCTCGTGCTCAATATTTAACATCAGATTCCAAAATTCACACACAATAAACTACATTTTGTACTATTTCCAATGAAAATTTTCCCACTTCATTTGGATACTCTAGGAATAAGTTATGACTGTTTTACCTGGAACACCTGTTTATTGACTAGCTTCAGGACTGGTCAAAAACCCTAGCTTCCACAGAGTGCATCTCCATAATTATAGAGAATCAAGAGATGAAAATTTTACCACATGTACCTTGATATGTCTTCTCAATACCATAGAAATTTCACCATCTGAATCGTTCTAGAAAAAACATTATAGCGAAAATGGTAAGATGACCTGTAAATAACATACCTTAAAACACATCACCAAAAGACTTCATCCTCCCTTGAAATCCAGCCTTCTTTACTTCTGATTTCCTCTAAAATTCGACTTGTGTATCAAATGAATGTATAATGATATTTATTTATACCATTCATGTCACTTTCTTTTAACATTAGGGCTGACCTGACACTTTCTTATTTTGTAATTATTTTCTTTAATTATCTTCAGGGCCTACATGTACTTCCTTCTTCAATTCACTTTGTCATCTTCAAAAATTCATTTCTCCTCAACCATGAGGATCCTCGTGACGTACCACCTACCACCGTAAACAACATGATGTATACTATCCATCTATGGGTTTTGTTTCTGCATGTACATTGTCCTTCATGTCCAAATACCTTCATCAATCTTGCGGTCCAAAACCAATGACTAGTGTTGACATCAATGACAACAACCAATCTTCCAACAAAAAGCTCATGGTGACTCTTTTGCTTCAATCTTGCAGGTGGGATACCTCTTATATCCATCTCAATTGCTTTTATACAAAATCAATACCTTAAAACACTTCAATTCCAATTATATATGAAGTTAAATCAACACCTTAAAACACTTCAATCCAATTATATCTAAGGTTAAATAGTGGATGCTCATTTCCTAAGTTCTTGCAATGGAAATTATAAATAGATTAAAAAATATTCATCAAAACAATGAGTAAAGGAAAATATTTGAATGATGATTATTCAAAGTTTGGTTAACTTTAATAGAAATTAAGGATGGAAAAATATAAATCAAGGAAAAGTTGAGCATGAAACATAAAATTCCTTACATGAAGAGAAGGTATTTCAACTTACATGAAGATGCACTAATACATTTGTTGTTGAAATTCAATCCTCATTTGATATTTGCAATGTCAGTTAAATGATGAATATGAATTTCCCTATTCATCGAATGGGAAAATAAACATCGAGAATGTGGTGCTGAATTCATGTCGATAGGATGTCAAAAATGTGAGGGGAGGGAAGTATAATTTGGAAATACCTTTTTTTTAAGTCGTCCTCTAAATGACATGTAATCGACTTCAAACCTAGGTTGCAAAATAGTTAAAAAAAAAAAAATCAAATATCATCTCTTAAGTGATGCTAACTGATGTGTATGCTATTGTGACAATGTCATAGAAGTGAAGACATCGCTTAAGAGACACAAGGTTTATGTAACAATGTTGAAGACATCGCTTAAGAGACACAAGGTTTTCATAAAACAAAACAATTTTTTTTAATGAATGCTACATTCTCACCGTAAACAATGTGGTTATATTTTTCCCATTAAAAACAGATAAGTAATATTATATTGAATTGAGGCTTGGAGTTGACCACTTGAAAACCAATTGTACCATTTGATCACAAATAAATGTAGGCAAGAAAATTAGTTAATTGATCAATTGAATTCGATGACATGACAACTACAACTATGGTGACAATAATGGTCATTGAAGATATATACCAATACTTCATAATGGATGAGGAAACTTGCGAGCAATTACAAACTTGATATCTATACATGAATATGAATTAGTATTGTGCAATAAATGAAATTCAAATTCAATAATTAGGACAAGATGTTTTCATAATTAGATTGACATAAACAAAATTACACTCTTTCACTTTAGTTATCATGATAAGTGCATGCATAAATAAATATTGATTCTTGACAAACTATAAAAGTATTAGATATCTAAACACATAGACATAAAATCAATTAAACAATAAAAATGAACACAAAATTATTGAAATTCGAAAAATACTAAATTATTACATTGATAATCAATATTCTTAACATATGTCTATTCTCTAATACAATTTGTATCGCCAATACTTAACAATGTTTTTCTTCATCCATATTTATTTCAAAATTATATTTTTGGGGAAACAACTAATTTTGCTTATTTCTATGTAAGAGGTTTTTTTGGGGAAAATTAATTAATTTTCTCATTTCCACACAACACAATCAATACACTTGTTCATTTGAAAGGTAATGCATTTCTAAATTGTTTTTTTAAATATTCATATTGTGCAATATTACAAAGCTAGAACAATATGTAAGTATCATTTATGTGCATAATACATGAAGAATTAAAAAGAACAACATTATCAAGTTTTAGTAGAATGGAAAACCAATGTATCACAATGTTATTGATATTGCACCTTTTCTTTTTTAGTGTACTACCTTGTACCTATATTTTGGGAATTGATTATTGTTTGCAACGAGCAATTTTAAAGGTTTTATTTTGTTTTTTTTTCAAATTAGTGTTGTCAAATGTGATATTTGAATTCAAATTTAGTGTTAAATGTGAGTGCCAAAAGAAACTACTAAGTGCAACAATGTTATTCCATTTCAATCTTAATAACATCCTTAGTGTTTTGGAACCAAAATTTTCCATTGTGAAATGTGTAGCTATATTTTGGTATGGATCTTGATTTTGTTCAAATTGAATTGCCAAATGTGAATGCCTAACTTGAAGTAAATATTTTATGTCGACATAAAAAACAAATCCTAAATATGATATACACTAAAAAAACATGCATAAGTGACGCTAAAGTTAAGTCTTCCATAGATGACACATAGGAACTAATTAAGCATGTTGCTAACAAAAACATTCAAAATTGTGGCATAAAAGAATATATTCAAGCAAAAAGTAACCAAATCTATACCAAGCCAACAAAATCTCATGAGAAACAAAAAATATTGAATTTTATAAGAGTCCCCCTAAGAGGGGTTAAGTAGACACAAATGATAAATTGTAGCTACTACACCTAAATTTTCTAAAATTCCTACTTTAAATGTACCATAACCGTATACATGATTAATTAAATTTAACTAGAATGGAAAACACTATAGACTTCCGAAAGAGGGGACTTTAACTTTAACAAGTGGGAATCCACTAGAGACCTCTATAAGAGAGGACTTACTAGCTATGACTTCTAGAATTCTAGAAGGATCACATGCCATTTCTCACAATATAGGCACTAGATAGATGATGAGAAGAAGAACATATCCATTCTCACACTCTAAGCATGGGGACGATTGTTAAAATAGAAGAATAAAACTATTATAGATATATATTAATACATGATAAAGGTTAAACTGGCCTTGGAATTACGACTCTTGTTTGAATACAAAAGTATATGAGGCTTATAAATAAAATATGTTGTATTGAAAATAAAACTAGTAAAGTGTAAGCAAGGTAGGGATATTTTAAAATTTAATTAATATGAATTGTGTTTAATTTTGTCCCTAAAAATGAGAGACTTATTGAAATAAAAAATGTTCTTGATGAACAATGTTTTCAGTGAGAAGGTGAACAAGCTTATACTTGAGTTTTTGTATGATATCCTTATATACTCTAAATAAAAATAAGATGAGGAGAATTATTGTCTAGATCTTAATGAGGAGCATTATTTTCAAGGCATCACGGTTGAAGACTAGTTATAATCCCAACAAGGAAAAAAGTCATAAGAACCTTCACATATTTATCATCATGGACAAGAACACCCCATTCTTGTTTATGATAAGGTGCTACTTGAGACCAACCTACAAGATTGAAGGAAAACGATATTAAGAAACAAATAGAAACACAACTAAAATTGTTTATATTTCCTTCAAACTTGCACTAAAATATATATTGATATCTATTTTTAATTTTGTGTAAACTAAATATGTCATGCATTAGAAGGCCGCAATATTAATATAAGCAGAGACAATACATTTCATAATATGAGATTTTCCAAAATACCCATTGGAGGCTTCTTGTATAGTTTTATCCAACCTCAAACATAATCCACAAAGATTGATTACCATCTGATTTGATATATATATATATATATATAAGAATCCAATGAAAACCTAATTATATGCTATTTAAGGGTTGAGCTCATTAATTGATTGATGATGCAACAATTATGTTATTACCTTGAGCTTCTCTTGGCTTTGAGAATTATTTATTATCTATTGATGATGCCAACCAAAAGAAGATAGAATGAGCATAAAATGAAGTGCACCATAAATAAAGAATAACTCAATAATGAAGAGACATATGCATCTGATCTGAACACAAAAAACTTGATAACAGAGTTCATCCCTGGTGGACTACATCTACGAGTCCTGCTCTCAAATGGGTAGGCCTTTTCATTAACTCAACAAAAGAATTTGTAAAAACACATAAGTATACCTCATTCTGGAGTTAAGTTGCAGAAGATTTGCTCATATCAGAAAATAGACATCACCACTAGATTTGTGGCGTCAAATTACCCAAAAAATGATTGTCTCCAAGCCTCGATCTGAGTCTGGCACTTTTGGCCCCTTGAGAAATTCTTTCTTGGTTTCTGTGCATGCAACCTACATTAATGACAATAATCCTGCATTGAAATCTGTACCTAGTACAGACTAGTGTGCGCACCTTCCTCTCCATGCATTGGAAAAGGTCAATTTTCAAATGAAAAAAAGGGGCGGATTAACCAACATGGCCATTTGGCATGTTGGTTGGCAGATATGTATTAAGGGCGAGTTGTTGGGGGAGGTCCTGAGGTCAATCCCACGAGACTCCTCCCTTTGGCTTATTGTTTTAACCATAACACATTCTCTTCTAAGTTTAGCGATCCCTCTACCGGATTGTTTGTTGCTGACCAGATATGGCAGAATACGACTAACTTTGGTGGATTGGGTGTTGGCACCAACCAACCCTTTTTTTATTTTTGGATTTCCGGTAGTTGGCCCTCATTGGGAATTTTCCCACTGCCACATGGAAGCCCATGACCGGGCCACGTGGCAACCACCTCTTGGTTCATGTCATCCACTTGTATAGTCATCCTGCCATGTTATCTACCTGCCACATCAACCTCCCACGTATTGTATGGATGCCACGTGTCTTCCACGTCTCGTATGACCTACCACGTGGCTGTATGGACTGCCATGTGGCACTTCCTCATTGGTACACATGTTGACCTGAAAATGCTGAAAATGAGTGACACGTGGCAGCCTCTGGTGCTGCCACATCACCATGATGACATCATCATGACACATGTCGACCTCTATGTGTGCCACGTACACTGTACGGACATTGATGTCATTTGTATTGATGCTAATGTCAGTAGTACAGATGCTAACTCATCCTTGCCGACTAGGCTAGGTTGACCAAAACTTTGATAGTGAATATATTTTAATCTGTAACTCCGTTTGACAAGTCGTTTACACCGTTGGAAATCTTGCGACGCGCTCTTTGCGATGATGCCAATTTCAATGAGTTTTGAGGACTTTGATATTTTCCCCTTTCTCTATCTGCTAAGGCCATTCTGATCTTCCTGATTTCTTTTGTGAATTCTGAGTTATCCTTAGTATTCTCTAGATCCTTTTTGGATCACGCCTTCCCACTGAGAGATTTTTGGACCACCAAAATATTTCATCAATCAATATATAAGTGAGGGAAGAGTTCCCTAACATTGTCCTTCTCAATCCACTTTTCCTTTCTTGGATGTGTGCCCTTTAAGCCCACCCAAAGATAATCAACATCATCCATGCATGAAGTCATCATCCTTCTATCCAAGATGATATATTCCTTCAAATCATCGAAGTACTTAGGAGTAAACTCATCAACTAAAGGTATTGAAACTTCCTCACCCTGATCCATGATCATGGGTAGCTTAAAAAGTTTCAAGTTTCCCACATTTACAATTGAGTGGATCTGTATATAAGGTGGAAGATCTAGAAGAAAAGCATTGGTACCACTTTTCTCCAAAATAGTGAAGGGTCCATAATGGATGGGATTGAGTTTCTTGCCTTCACCCTTCAATCTCTCCTTGCTGATGTGAAGCCATACCTAGTCTCCAACCTGGAACTGATGATCAAGCCTGTGTTTTTCATGTCAAGCCTTATACCGTGCTTGAATTTTCTCCAACCATTCCCTGACTGCTTGGTGTACCTTTTGGATCCTCTCAATGAACTTGCGGGCTCTGTCTTAATTTATTTCTTCATTTGAATTGACATCTCTCCCATACATCAAGTCCAAAGGGACCTTAGGGAAATACCCAAAACATGTCTCAAAAGGAGAACACTAAGTGGAGGAATGTAAGGCTCGATTGTAAGCATGTTGTACATAGGGTATATGTTCATCCCATAAGTTGGGATGCTTGCTGCAATAGCCTTGAAGAAAAAGTAACATTGTTCGGTTAACAACCTCTGTCTTGCCGCCAATCTGTGGATTGAAATAAATGTTCCTCTTCAACTTGGTGTCCATCATTCTCCACAATCTCGTCCAAAAATCCCCAAGGAATCAAGTATCTCGATCCGAGATAATGGATGTGGGTAACCTAAAGTGAAACAAAACATACTGAAAGAAGAGATTAGTAGTCTTCTCAGCGATGATCTTTTTTTTTACATGGCATTAAGATACACATATTGCTGAACCTATCCACTACAACATATAAATAGTCATGACCCCTTTTTGACATTGGTAAACCCCCTAAAAAATCCATGGAGATACTTTCCCATGGATGGGATGGAACAAGAAGTGGTGAGTATAGCCCCAATTTTCTATTAGTGGGCTTACAAGTAGAACAGATCACACACCCCTTCAGATATTTAGTTATAATTGATTTCATCTGAGGCTAGTAACAAAATCTCTGCAGATGAGCTATAGTTTTTCCTACCCAAAAATGCCCAGACACAAGAGAAATGTGAGCTTCTCGTATTACATGGAATCGTTCACTTCTAGGAGTACACAACTTTCCAAGATGGTAGAGTAGTTTTCCCTGTAGACAATAGTTCTCTACCTGTGCACCATGGGTTAGCTTCTCATATACTTCTTTAAAATCTTCATCAACGACATATTGTTCCACATAGCTATCATGGGATAAATAAGCATTCTTCAAAACAATAGAAGCAATAAGAGGAGATCTAGAAAGCATATAAGCTACCTTGTTACTTGTACCCTTTTTGTATTTGATTACCGAATGAAATTGTTGAAGAAAACCCATCCATCTGTAATGTTAAGATTGTCGCAGCTTGGTTTGTGCTTGGATATACTGTAAGGGTTGATGATATGTATGTATGATTGTTTCCTTCCCTAATAAGTAGTGCTTCCAATTATTTATGCTTTGAAATAATACATACAACTCTTTATCATACGTAGGATAGTTAACAATAGCTTGGTTAAAAGTTTCAGAGTGGTAACAGATAGGCTTACGATATTGCATCAATACTACACCCATGGCGTATCTGTTGGCGTTTGTCTCGATCTTGAAAGGATGTTGAAGATTCGACAATGCTAATATTGGTGTGGTGCTGATCTTTTCCTTCAAAGTGTCGAAATATTTATGTTTCTTTCCTCCCCACCGAAAAGTGTTCTTCACACTAGTTAAGGCATGTAAAGGAGCTTCTATAAAAGGGAAGTTTGAAATGAATCTCCTCCGGTACTGGACTGCACCTAAGAAGCTATGTATTTTGGTTACACTTTTGGGATCGGGTCAATTTACAATTACATCAATCTTGGAAGGATCAATTTTCAATTGCCCTCCTCCTACAATATGACCTAAGTACACAAGTGCAATCTTACCAAATTCACATTTGGACAATTTTACATACAACTTTTCCCTTTGCAAAGTATCCAATACTTTACATGCCTTACATGTTCATTCGAAGTCCCACTAAATATAAGAATTTCGTCTAAATATTAAATAAAAAAATCATCTAGAAATGGCTTGAATACATCATTCATCACACAAATGAAGTGTGCCAAAGAATTACAAAGCCCAAACAACATAATTAACCACTCAAACAATCCCTGTTTGGTTTTAAAGGAAGTTTTCCATGCATCCTGTTCTGCAACCCTGATCTAATGGTATCCACTGTGCAAATCCAACTTAGTGAAATAAACAACATTCTTTAATTGATCAAGTAAATCATCTATATGAGGAAGAGGGTATCGATTTTTCACTATGATTTTATTTAAGGCTCGATAATCGACACACATTCGCCATGTGCCATCCTTCTTTGGCACCATCACGATTGGAGAACCACAAGGAGAAGAGTTGGGCCTGATGACCCCTTGATCCAATAAGCCTTACTTGCTTTTTGATCTCTATCATCTCTACAACTAACATCTTGTACATGCCCACATTAGGAAGAGGAGAATCCTGCTGAAGATGTATTTCATGTTGGATTTCCCTCTTAGGAGGTAATCCATCTGGTTCCTAGAAAATATCATCATACTTAGAAACAATATCAATTAATTTTTTCTTATGAGAAGGATCACATCCTTGGAAAGCGTCGGATGTTCCGACACCCTTTTCCCTTACGACCATGAGTACATATCTCTTATTAGAGTTTACGAGTCTCTTCATTTATCCTACACTAACAAGTGTTTTGTTTACCCTCATGCTATGGGATCTAACAATATATTCCACTCCCCCTTTAGTAAGGTGATATTTTTTATCGTGACAAAAAAAGACTGCTTTTCTATCATAAATATAAGGACTCCCCAACACTATGCCACATATATCAAGTGATACAACATTCAAATCCACTTCATCAATCAACTTTGAAGCAATATCAAATCCGACCCTACATTTCTCGGTGACATTAAGTTTTTCTTTATCACATACCCAACCAAGAGGATAAGGCTTTGGATGTGGTTTAGTTTCAAGACCCATCTTTTTCACAAGTGCTTCAGATATCAATTTTACTTGGGAACCCGGATCAAACAATGTATCGATCTTAGTGTGTTTAGATTCAAATCTTATATGAAATAATTCATTCCTCTTTATTTCATCATCATGAGATTCATTATTGGAATTTGAACTAGCATGAAGGGAATCTTTACCTTGTACTCCAACCATTGTGATCTTTCCTTCGTCTCGTGAATCAGAACCAAGATCTTGTTGCACTGTAGCAACGGTCTTTGTCTTCCCCTTTCCACCAATTTGTTTTGGTCTCTTCTCTGGATGTAGTTTCCAACAATGTTAATCATCGTGACCATTCTTCTTGCAATCAGTGCAAGATGTCTTTCCTTCTTCTCTCTTTACAATGGTTGTCTTTTTTCCCTTCCTTTCAAGCTTCCTAAACTGCTTATGTGCGAGATTGGAGAGTTTCTTTGTGGGATCTTCTTGAACATGATTTTCCCTGTTCTCAAGGTGAGTGGCTTGCACACAAACTTCGTCAAGACTAGTGGGGTTAAACAATAGTAAAGTATGATGAATATAACTGTGAAGTGCACCAATATACTTCATTAAAGTTTCATAAGAATCCAAAGGAATGTTTAGTGCAAGATATTTCTTCCTAAATTCTTCTGTGAAAATTTGTACAATTTGATCTTTACTTTGCCTTAAAGTTTCCCATTCCATCATTGCTTTATGTAAATAACCTAATAGATAAAATTGCTTCCTTATCACTGATTTAAATTCCAACCATGAGGAAAGAAGATTACCACACTTACTTTTGTCTTGAAGTTTGATCTCCCACCATACGAGAGAGGTGCCTTCCAACCAAAGAGAAGCCAATTGCACTTTAACTTCCTCTTCATCAATATGTTAAACACGACAATGCATTTCAACTTGTCTGATCCAATTATCTAGCTTTTCAGGATTAGCATCTCCATTAAACATAGGTAAAGAAAAATTTACATAAAGCTTTAACAATGGTTTCTTAAAAGAAATTTTATGGCCAGAATCATGAGAATGCTCAGAGGAAGAAGAGCTAAAAATTGATGATGAAGATGGAGGCTTAGGAGGGTCCCCTCTAGCCCCTTGATTCACTAAAGCATTATCATCTGCTTGTTCTTCCTTTTTCTTCCCTTTCTTCTTCATCCTCTTCTCGTAATCTCCATACATTCATTCGACCATTTATGACATGCGATAAAATACCATATGGAATTTTTTATCCTGTTCATCACGCTTCTCCTCTTCGACCATTTTCTTCCTTCGAGATGAACAACCAACTTAGGGATTTAAAGTATTAAGAGTTCCTTCACCCTACTTATCCTTGTCCCTAGTAAGCATTCACACTCAACAATTCAATTCAAAGATGACTTCTCTGATACCAACATGATCCGAGATCTTTTCATCGAGGTGACTTATTAAAGAATTTTATTAAATGAGCATAAAATGAAGTGCACCATAAAGAAGGAATAAATCAATAGTGAAGAGACATATGCATCCGATATGAACACAAAAAACTTGATAACAGAGTTCATCCCTGGTGGACCACGTCTCCGGGTCCTTCTCTCAAATGGGCATGCCTTTTTATTAACTCAACAAAAGAATTTGGCAAAATACATAAGTATACCTCATTCTGTAGTTAAGTTGTATAAGCTTTGCTCAGATCAGAAAATAGACAACACCAATGGATTCATGGTGTTGAATTACCCAAAAATGACTATCTACACGCCTCGATCTGAATCTAGCACTTTCATCCCCTTGAGAAATTATGTCTTGGTTTTTGTTCCTACAACCTGCATTAATTTCAGTACTCCTACATTGAAATCCATGCCCAGTATGAGTTGGTGCATGCGCCTTCCTCCCCGTGTACTGGCAAAGGTCAGTTTTTAAATGAAAAAATTGGGCGGATTAACCAACATGGTTGTTTGGCCCATTGGTTGGAAGATATGTATTAAGGGCAAGTTGTTGGGGGAGGTCCCGGGGTCAAGCCCATGGGCATCCTCCCTTTGGCTTATTGTTTTAAACATAACACATTCTCCGCTAATTTTAGCGATCCTGCTAGCAAATTTTTTGTTGCTAACCAAATATGGCAGAATATGACTAACTTTGGTGGATTGGGGGGGGGGTGCCAACCAACCCTTTTTTTATTTTTGGATTTCCAGTAGTTGGCCTTCATTGGGAATTTTCCCACTACCACATGGCAGCCCATGACTGGGCCATGTGGAAACCACCTATTTGTAAATTCTAATCTTGTACAATGTCTACTATAAACAGATATTCAGAAAAGAACATAAAAGATACAATGGCAAATACAAACATTACACAGAGATTTTTCCCCTGGAAATCCAAACTGGGAAAACCAACATATATTATGTTCATTCATTGTGTTACATTGTTTACAATACAATATACATATAGGAGCTAGTGCCATCCAAAACCCTAACCCAATGACCTGGATTAGTCCAAAACCCTAATTCCTTAACCTGAAATAGAAAACCATCGGCAAAAACCATGTGCCAAAAAAACCACCTAAATACATGACACGTTTCCTGAGGTAGGTGTCACGTTTCCCAAGGAAAAAAAATTCCGGGGGTGTTTCCCTCGAACCCCCATGCAGGGGGCTCCAGCCCCTTGCACGCCCAGTGCATACGCTCAGACACTACTACTCATGCAAATAATATAGCACATACCCAACACTATTGGCCCACGTCATCCACTTGTACAGTCATCCTGCCACATCATCTACCCGCCACATGAACCTGCCACGTATTGTACGGAGCCCACGTGTCTTCCACGTCTCATATAGGTTTCCACGTGGTTGTACGGACTGCAACATGGCACTTCCTCATTGGTCCACATGTTGACCTGAAAATGTTGAAAATGAGTGACATGTGGCAGCCTCTAGTGCTACCATGTCACGAGGCTGAAATCATGCATGACACATGTCTCCCTCTGCATGTGCAACATACAATGTACAGATGATGACATCATCCATACTGATGTTGACGTTGACAGTACAGATGTTGACTCATCCCTGCTGACTAGGCTAGGTTGACCAAAACTTTGACTGCAAATATCTTTTGATCTGTACCTCGGTTTGACAAGATGTTTACTCTGTTGGAAATCTTGTGATGCACTCTTCGCGATGATGTGAATTTCACTGAGTTTTGAGGATTGAGGCCATTCTGAACTTCCTGAGTTGCTTCTGTGAATTATGAGTTATCCTTAGTCTTCTCTAGATCCTTTTTGGATCAGTATATGTCAAAATGAATCAATGATACAACACATTTGTCTACTACAATATTTCCTTCTAGGATTTTTTTTTATAGAAGGTCCACAATTTGGATGTTGGCATTTTCTTCTTGATTCTCTTCCTCTCTTTATTTAGGTGGTTGTTGAGAACAAAAAATATGCCTTCGTGCTTGTAGCTAAGTAGGACAGACATATAGAATTAAATAAAACCATTTATAAGTCACTTCGTTCATATTATATGAACATAAAAAGTATAATTTCTAAGTCGCCTTGTTCATAGTACCTAGTGTACTAGACATGGTGGTAGGTTCAATCTCTAGTTGATCATCACTAACATCCTTGAAGTGCTTCATCTATAATAACATCTTTGTGAACCATAGGGGTGATAAGGGTTAGGGGTCATAGTGGTTAGGGATTAAGGTGTGCTAATGGATTAGGGTGTTAGGCATCATGGTGTGTTCATAATCAAAATTGCTAGGGTTTATAGTGTATAAAGGTGTTAGTGTGTTTACATTTAAAGTGTTTTAGGAGACAATTATTTCAAGGGTCATCATATGTCTATGGTCATAATCGTTAATGTTCAAGCTTTGTGAAGGGTGTGAAGGTGCGCCAAGTTCAATCTAATAATGATGAAGGTGTGTTAGGGTGTGTCAAGGTCTTTCAAGGTCAAAATATTTCATTAAGGTGTACCAATGGGTTAGGGTGTTAAAATGTATCATGGTTGATCATGTTGATGAGGATGACGATGAGGATGATGACAGGAATGATGATGATTTTGATGACAATGAGAATAATGATGATCATCATGAGAATTATGATGACATTGTCGATGATTGTGATGATGACAATGACAATTTTCATCATTGTCATCATCATCGACATTGTCATCATCATTGATTTTCATCATCAACATAATTTTATAAAATGATTTTTTAAGATGATGATGATGCCAATTTAGATTCTTCCTTGCTATTGTAAAAGTGCCATTGTAGATTAGTGAATTTATTTTCAACATGTGTTACGTTGTTATTTAACTAAAAAAATTAGTTAACACACATAGTGTTTCCCTCACTCTTATTTACATCAAAGAATATGCCCATAGATGAATATTATGTTGGAAATACTGAGAGGGGGGTGAATCCGTATTTAGAACAATTAGTATTTTTGAACTTGTACTTCAATCAGATCATGTATTCAATTTATATCTAATCAACAATGAATACTATCCAATGAACAATGAAGAATAGTATAAGAGATACACCAATACACCATGCATAGTATATAAGAAGTAATCATGTATTATTTTTCAAAGGAAGTAATGAATTCCAAAGGTAGATACAACTTCCAAATATAAAGGGAGGGATAAACCTCCAAATAGAGATACAATCCTCCAATATCAAGAGAGGTTTGACCTCTCCATCCTTGCCCCTTACTTCCACCCAAGAATATATGAGAGATAATAAAACTTTACATTAAATTATCACCATCAACCAACCATCACATAGAACATGATAATGCTTCCTGAGACTTCTTCAACTTCCGCAATTATTCACTTCTTGGAATACTCTGATCCTATAGATAATATTACTCAATGTATTATATGAAACTCCTCGAAGTTTCACTCCTTGAATCCTCCCAGAAAAGGAGTTATAGAGAAAATGGTAGACCTTATTCAATTCTGGTTTATTCAGGAGAGAGAACATGTGTAACATGCCCCACATTCAATATTTAACATCCGATTCTGAAATTCATACACAGGAAACTACCTCCCATACTATTTCCAATGAAATTGGTCTCACTTCATTTGGATTCTCTATGAAGACTTTATGACTATTTTACCCGGAACACTTGTTTATGACTAGCTTCAGGACTAGTCAAAAACCCTATCTTCCACTGAGTGTATTTCCAAAATTATAGCGAATAAAGAGCTAAATTTTTTAACATAGGTACCTAGATATGTATTCTCAATATCTTCCAAATTTCACCATTTGAATTGTTCTAGAAACAAGGTTATAGCAGAAATGGTAAGATGACCTATAAATAACATACCTTAGAACACATCACCAAAAGACTTCATCCTCCCTTGAAATTTGGCCTTCTTTACTTCAGATTTCCTTAGATATTCTACTTATATATCCTTGTTCATTAACAAACTCATGTGTGTTGAAAAATGAATGTATAATGAGATGTATTTATATCCTTTATGTCACTTCCTTTTAACATTAGGGACGACATGTAGTTTCTGCTTCAATTCACATTGTCATCTTCAAAAATTCATTTCTCCTCAATCGTGAGGATCCACGTGACATGCCACATACCACTGGAAGTTCCATGACTTATACTATACATCCATGGGTGTTGTATCTGCATGTGTAATTTACTTCATGTCTATCTACTTTGATCAACTGTGGGGTCGAAAATCCAATGGGTAGGGTTGACATCAATGACTACAACCAATGACTAGGGTTGACATCAATGACAACAATCAATCTTCCAACAATATCCCCCTTTGTAATTGATGGCAACACTCATGCTCCCCCTATCATCATGATCCCAATTTCTCTCCCCCTTTGGCATAGATGGAAAAGGGTAGGGCTTCTCCCCCTGAGTTTAATGGCAAAATGTAACCTTCTTTTTTGGGGTTTCTCCCCCTGAACATGTGGCACTCAATAATACTTCATCCTTATTTTTGGTATTTGGGACTTTTTTTTCCTTGGAATAATTTTGTGTGACTTTTGTCTTCTCTCTCTTCTTCATGTCTAGGATGTGTATGTTGTTTGGTCTTCTTGTTGCAATTGAAACCAATCTTCCTGAGTTATTTTCTCCGATTTTACATTTTCGGGAGTCAAACGCAAGAGTGTATCCTTGATCACATATTTTGCTGACACCGAGGAGATTATGCTTTAGATATTCAACCAATATGACTTTTCCTGATTTTACATTTTCACTTCCAAGCTTTACAATTTTCATCTCCAAATGCAACAACTCCACCCTTTTTCTTCAAGCTGACAAATTTTCTTTGATCTCCGGTCATATGAGATGAGCACCCATTGTCTATGAGCCATTCATCTTCTTCTTTGCATTCTTTAGCGACCAATGCTATTCGACAATTTTCATTGTGTGGAATTTCTTTCCTTTTCCATGTTGTAGTTGGTATAGGGACATTTGGCATAGGATTATCTTCCTTCATCTTTTTTCAATCTCGTGCTTTGTGACCAAGATTACTACACTTGTAACATACACTATTTTGATCCATTAATGGGTCAAATGGATTGTAATTTATGTTGACATTTCTACGATCATTTCCATATCTACTATTTGAACCATTCATGTATCTTGTGTAGTTATTTCTTTCATTGATTCTACAATTGATTGCCTTGTGTTAAAATTTCCACAAGTATAACAATATCCAAGAAAGAAATTTTGATACCTGGGAGTAAGTGATCTTTTTTGTGGTGTGGTCCATCTAGGTTCACGATCTAATATTATGTAGTTTCCTTCATAATGATTGCTTTCATACCTGATGGGAGAGGATCTTCTTGATGTCCCATTCCTTCTGAATTCTAGTCTTCTATCTTGTTGCTCAACTTTCTCTTGAGTGTTGATTTCATCCTTTTCATATTCCTTCCCTTGTTTTGTTGTCTTCAATCTGTCATTGCATCCTAGTCATGTCATGTCGTTTGGATATCGTTGACTGCTAAGGATCTCATCTAATTTTTCAGTGCTTTTTTTGAACTTCTTCAACTTTTCTATTATCAATAGTATCTCCCCTTTTGTGTGATCCAATTCTTATTTCAATTTCTCATAATCTTTTAATTGTTCCTTCAAGATATCAATGGTATTTTCAAGCTTGTAATTCTCTTCTTCACAACTACTCAATTCACCTTTTAGTATTATGTTTTTGTTTCTAAGCTTGTTATTTTCAGTTTCAACATGCTTCAACTTTTCAAGATTCTCATCTTCGTGTTCACTCTCTACGTTGTCTTTGTATCCCCAAAATGAATCAAGGTTGGTTTCTTCATCTGAATCTTATTTAGAAATGATTTCTTCTTCTTTAGAACTCTTGTGATCATCATCCTGGGTTTCTTAGGTTTTGAAGAGGACTTCTCATCCATCATTATATTCTTCATCTCTCATTTGAGGATATGTCATCATCCTTGGCGTAGAAGCTCTTTTTATTTTTGAGACTTCTCTTTTTATAGTAGCATTTTTCAGAAATATGTCCTATTCTACCACAGTTAAAGCATTTGATAGGACACTTACCTTTGTATCTGCCAGTTCCCTTATGGAGCCTTCTTACGAAATTTTCCATTTCTTCATCAAGGTCATTATCCTTGTCTTTTGTCTTCTTAATGGATTTAAAGGCTGCTTCATTGTTTGGTTGGTCACTTTCTGTACATGTTCTCATTTCGTATGCTATAAGAAACCCATTTAATTCATATATTGTCATTTTGGTCAATTCCCTAGTCTCTTCAATGGCGAAGACCTTAGAATCATAATTCAAAATAAGTGATCTCAACATTTTTTGTACAACCAAGGAGTCATTGAGATCTTCACTTAATCCTCTGATAGTATTAACAACTTCATCAACTCTAAGAAAATAGGTTGCAATATCTTCCTTTTCATCCATCTTCAAATGTTTAAATTATGCTCTATGTTGTTGAAGCTTGACCTGCTTAACTTTTGGATCACCTTCATAGATACTCTTGAGTTTTTCCCATACCTATTTAGCAGTGCTGCAACCCATCACTTTGCTAGCAATGGTTTTTTCCAATGCTCCTAGAATAAAAATTTTGGCTTTTGAATTACAACTCATAAGCTTCTTCTCATTTGGAAAGGTTAGAACATTCTTTGGGATTACAATATAGCCATTTACAACTAAGTACCAAATGTCTACTCCCAAACATGTTAGGTAAGTTTTCAATATATCACTCCATTATGCATAATTTCTTCCATCAACTCGTTTAATCCCATTTGGAATGTGCTCATGGTCATCCATCTTTGCTCAATATTTTCCTTCCAGTGGTTAAACTGTTCTGAAGGAAACCTTCTCTGATACCAATTGTTGGAAATACTGAGAGGGGGGTGAATCCCTATTTAGAACAATTAGTATTTTTGAACTTGTACTTCAATCAAATCATGTATTCAATTTATATCCAATCAACAATGAATACTATCCAATGAAAAATCAAGAATAGTATAAGAGATACACCAATACACCATGCACAGTATATAAGAAGTAATCATGTATTATTGTTCAAAGGAAGTAATGACTTCTAAAGGTAGCTACAAATTCCAAATATAAAGGGAGGGATAAACCTCCAATGGGAGATACAATCCTCCAATATAAAGAGAGGGTTGACCTCTCCATATTTTCCCCTTCTTTCCACCCAAGAATATATGAGAGATAATAAAACTTTATATTAAATTATCACCATCAACCAACGATCACATAGAACCTGATAATGCTTCCTGAGACTTCTTCAACTTCTATAATTCTTCACTTCGTGGAATACTCTAATCGTGTAGATAATATTACTCAATGTATTCTCTGAAACTCCTCCAAGTTTCACTCCTTGAATCCTCCCAGAAAAGGCGTTATAGAGAAAATGGTAGACCTTCTTCAATTCTGGTTTATTTAGGAGAGAGAACCTATACAACATGCCCCACATTCAATATTTAACATCTGATTATGAAATTCGTACACAAGAAAATAAATCCCGTACGCTTTCCAATGAAATTGGTCTCACTTCATTTGGATTCTCTATGAATACATTATGATTATTTTACCTGGAACACCTATTTATGACTAGCTTTAGGACTAGTCAAAAACCCTATCTTCCACAGAGTGTATATCCAAAATTATAGAAAATAAAGCGCTGAAATTGTTACCACATGTACATAGATATGTCTTCTCAATAACCTCCTAATTTCACCATCTGAATCATTCTAGAAACAAAGTTATAAAAAAAATGGTAGGATGACCTATAATTAACATACCTTAGAACACATCACCAAAAGACTTCATCCTCCCTTGAAATTCAGTCTTCTTTACTTCATATTTCCTCAGAAATTAAACTTATATCTCCTTTTTCATTAATAAACTTGTGTGTGTTGAAAATGAATGTATAATGAGATGTATTTATACCCTTTATGTCACTTCCTTTTAACATTAGGGTCGACACGTAGTTTCTTCTTCAATTCACATTGTCATCTTCAAAAAATCATTTCTCCTCAATCGTGAGGATCCACATGACATGCCACATATCACCGGAAGCATCATGACTTATTATATCCATCCATGGGTGTTGTATCTGCATGTGTAATTTACTTCATTTCTATCTACTTCGATCAACTGTGGGGTACAAAAGCCAATGTATAGGGTTGACATCAATGACTACAACCAATGACTAGGGTTGACATCAATGACAACAACCAATATTCCAACATATTACTTACTAATCCAATGAGAAATAACATAAGCAATTTATCTAATTTCAATTATCCATTCAAGTCACATAGCTTGTGATAAGCAATTAACCATTAAGATCTAAATTAAGAAGGAGCTCAAATTAAGAAGGGAAAACCACAAGAGTACTCAACTTGAATCAGTTACTGACTTTATTAAATACTATTTATTATTTATCCATATGAAATTGATCTTGAACTTTATCCAATTCAATATTTGATTCATCAAGATCAAAATTTGTATCCAACCCTTCAAAATAATTGAAAAGATTGTCCATAACAACATCTAGGACATTTAGCACTAAGTCATCATCAAGATGAATCATAGGATGTAATCCAATGAATATATGGTCAAATTGGTTCTCCTCATTGTTTGGAACTTCTTCTTCTTCACAAACAACTTCTTTATGCAAAATTTACTTTACATGCATTCCTCTTGGATCAAATCTAACAACAAATTACCAACCTTATCTACTCATGTTGACTTGGAAGTACATATGGATATGTATTTGGCTCATATTTACTAGTATTAATCATGGTAAATCCATTATCATGATCAATAACAATCCTTTCATCATCTCGAAGCAACAATGTGTACCACTTGACCTTAAAGACAATGCATTTGAAGGATTTAAAGTCTATATCCAATATATCTTCCAAATAGGCATAGTACTTCAAATCAGATGTGATTATATGTCTATCACCCTTGTGGAAAATATTATTAACTTCAAAAATTGTAGTTATCCCACTATCATAGGTTTTCTTCTTATCATCCAACTATTTGGTGTGATATTTTTTGTCATTACACCACATATGTTTGTGATGTTTCACCTGCATGCTCGACATGTTATAAATGCATTTTCATGAATTGACAACTATACGTATAATATTATTTCAGGGGGAAAACAACAACATAAAAATGGGAATTAAAATTTAAAAATCAACGGTAAATGCTTACATTTCTATATTTTGCACCATATGCGAGATCAATTTCCTTTAGTGTCATATTTGTATCACTATCCAAATAATCTCTTCTAATAAACTATGCCACCCCACTCCATGATGATATATTCTAAACTTCATTGCATTGTTCTATCCATATATTCTCCATTCAAGATTATTTGCAATGTATAAATGCATTGCATCCCACTTTCCAATACCTAGATGAAGAAAAAATAGATTTAGTGCACCAATCAAGCTTAAAACTTTACGTTCAAAGATATTAATTACAATAAAATCTAATAACTTTCACTATTGTCCATCTACTTTTCCCCGACAACACCTCCCCTTCAAATTTGTTGGTGGAATTGACATCCCAAAGGAGAGGTGCATTAATATAACCCACTACTTGGGGTAAATACTCACTAAAATACATAGTATATTGATATACCATATAGCCTTCAACTATTGAGACCTCTAAATGTGATATTTGTCTAAAAAAATCCTTTAGTGCCTTCAAGTGCATCTCCACTAACCACATTGACTTTGTGTACAAGTTCAATTTCCTCAACTAGGAGTATGAGGTAATGTTCTTGTGCATTGAAAAAACATGGATATAGATACTTTTTCATTTCACACATTATATGAGGAATATCTCTCTTCCAATGCTCGATATCTTCTATATGGATTTCTTTATATGACAACCATCTAAAAGTACATATAAATCATATGCCAACAAAAAATTATACAATTAAAGTAAATCTAATGTCAACAAGTTCTACAAGCAACATTTCAATTATAAGATTTCACTTACCTTATGTACTTGCCAAGATCATATATAACTTGCTTTATGTTAACATCAACGTTGTTTGGGAGAGAAAGGGGTAGATCATAATGTAATGAGGAAAGAATCATTATCATCTAATTTTGATTAGAAGCAAACATATATAGCTAACAAATAATGTATATATCATAAGATGATAAATATTCAAAAATTTCAAATCTTAATAAAGGTATGCCAATCGTGAGTTTTTTCCCCACCAAAATCACATTTTTTTCTTAATATTATTTATGGTCGAAGAAAAACCAATGGTAAATTTAATCTTTTGTACAATATCTTTTCAACATCGCTCTCTTCCTCTATTAATAACCATGGAAGATTGGTTGGTTGTCCATCACTATAGAAATGAGTCAAATGTTGCATTATGTTTGATTCCTCAATGTCACAAATAGATTTAGTGATTTTTTCCCTTATTATACCTCCCATCTATAATTTTCCATAAGCATTATGTGACATTCTTTCCAATATGAATTGTGTCAAACAAATGAGCTAGTTGTAGGTGCTCATTGTAGGGAAACCGATTGAATTGGATGGAGTATCATTTTAAACCTTGTAGAATCCCACCCTAACAACCTCTGAGAAACATAAATGGAAATATATTTCTATCAGAGTAAATACAAAAAATATAAAAAAATGATACAAGAAACAAACATGAATGTAACTGAAACCAATTGCTTACCAAGATTCTTCTCAAATTCTATTTTCTACTCATTCTTTGTGGTTTTTTCCACCCTCATCCTACCTATTAAAGATATTTTTTTGGTATTGGATGGAGTATCATTTTAAACCTTGTAGAATCCCACCCTAACAACATCTAAGAAACATAAATGGATATATATATATATATATATATAAAATACAAGAAACAAACATGAATGTAACTGAAACCATTTGCTTACCAAGATTCTTCTCAAATTATTTTTTCTACTCATTCTTTGTGTTTTTTTCCAACCTCATCCTACCTATTAAAGATATTTTTTTGGTATTTATATACCTATGGTTCTTAGGGAGGAAATGCATGAACTCATTATACACCTCCTTGGGCCTAAACTTCTTGAACGTCTAAATATTGTTCTAGGAACACATACTATACATGCATATTTACCTTTTATTTGAATCCTTGCAAGATATAGAATAATGTTAATAGAATGCAAAAATATTAAAAACAAAATTGAGTAATAAATGATATATAGAGTTATATTGGAAATTTACATACCATAAAAAATGTGTAAGTCTTAGTGCATCATGAATTGTCCACGTTAGTATTCCATGGAATTGAAATTATTTTTGGCATATTGGTTTGGGGATGTTATACATATTGATGCCAACCCATAACTTTAAAAGTTCACTAATAAGAGGTTGAAGATATAGATCCATATCTATAACTAGGTGCTTACCTAGTTATTTGAAAATATAAATAATTAAGTCCTTGTACATGCAAAAAAAGTAACATAAAAAAGAATTAGCATGTTGTTAACATTCCTAAAAATAAATACCTGGAACAATTAATGTCAAAATTGCATGCTCCCTATTTATTGACATCCAAGGAGGAAGGTTATTATCTATAATAAAAACTAGCCAAATTGAGTAAATGGATCTGAGCTCTCCAAATGGATTGACACCATCACCTGCCATTGAAAGTATAGCATTACAAGTTTCTTATTTATAAATAGGCCATGTTTTCTCAATGTCCCTAAATGCATAACCATATCTAGTAATTCACATAAAACCATCTTCACTTATCTTCTATGCATGATAATCCATAAACTGTGCTATGTTTTTGCACTTGAACAATCCTTGGAAACATGGAATTATAGTGATATAATGAAGAACTTTGTGGGGCACCTTATTTGTTACCTAATAAATTTAATATATACTAGTTCCACATCTAGGGCATTTAATTTTTTATGCATGTTGTCCATAATATATAATACAATCATTAGGACATGCATCGATTGTGTTATAATGCAATCCTATATCTTTCATAACAACACACAATTCTCAGTATGTGCAAGGGAAAGTATTTTCTAGTGGTAGGAGAATATCACCTAACAATCTACAAGAATTTTTTTTTAATATATTGAATAGTGGATATTAAGGGCCTATATATTACAATCACAAAAAAATATAAAATAAATTATATTTATATACAAAAAAAACCTTGCATAGCTTAATATTTTTTTCATAAATGTGTTTGAAATACCATTCAATACCTTCAAGTTGACCAACAACAAAATAGTAGAGAGAATACTTGTATTTGTGTCTTTATATAATGATTTTTGTGCCTTATAAATAAGAGGTACTATAACAACCCCTCTGTTATGACATAAAAGTACTTTGAGAAACCACAAGAGATTTTTTTTTTTTTGAAACATAAAAAAACATCATTGAACAAGTGGAACATGATAGTATCATACGTCAACAATACACATTCTATTTCCTTCATTAAATGCACAACTAGATTTGATATCATTGATTGCATGAAGGATCTACCACAACACATAAGATAACTTACAAACTACCCACCCAACCTATATTGCAAGGTTAGGACGTCCAAGACACATAATCGACGCTCAAGTCCAGGATTCGTCCGATTGATTTGGACCATTTAAGGTCTCAATACTAGCGACTGTCTGAGGAACAAGGAAGTATCTAATTCTCGTAACTTAAATATATCCAGAAATCAATTAAAAATTCTAGCATTCTTAACTACAATTTTTTCTACATAGAAAATCTAGTAAATATGTCACTTCTTCATAGTGTCATTTCCTACTATTTCAACAATTCATAATCTGACTCATTTAAGGATTAGGAAGTAATTCCATAAAATCAAGGAAATAAACTTAAACAGTAAAACATAGTCCCTTAAATAGACAATCTATCATTTATGACAGTTTCAATATTACTCATGTTTACCTGGAATAAGTTTGACCACCCTATAGTGTACAACCAAGCAGTTAGATATCCGATCTATATCACAAGTTAAAAGAGGAAAAGAATAGCAGAGAAAATCTCTCAGCACAAGGTAGAAACCATAATCCTACTTTGTACGTTGGTGAACCAACATATACCATGAAGAAGACAAACGTGTAATCGAAAGAAACTTTGTTTTAAGATTGAGTTAATAAGGTTTTGTAACGAACCTCAAGTTTCTCTTCTGGGTGTCACAGTGCAACACAACTAGATCTAACTCCGGAAGTATGTAGAAAGGCTCCCTGAGAGCCCAATTTCATAAGAACACACCTGGTATGCACCGACACCCTTTAAAGTTAGGCCTAGGTCTTAACTTTCGAAATAACAAAGCTCAGGAGACACAATGAAAATTTACGCAGGGGAGGCACAAAGAACACACTCAACTATCAGAGACCAGAGCTCAATAGGGATGCGCTATTGTGCACTGGAGTTCAATTTTAAGTCAAATTTTAGGAGGAACAACATGTGCAAGTTCAAGAGAGGAAAAAGAGTCTCTGGAAGGATAAAGGAATTTGTGTGTATACATGAGTGAGTAAGAGATCGAATACCATTGAACCAAGTGAAAGCTACAATATCTGTCAAATCTGGGAGTTGCAGAGGGGGACCGTCGGATCAACATCCAATTAAGTCCTGATCGTCGGATATCAGTAAGGGTAGATCAACGATAGGGAGCCATTGCGAGATCAAAGGGTTGAGTTAACAATCGCGCAAGTTTCGGTTCCACAATCCACACAGGTCGTCAATCGTCACCTAGAATTAGATCAATGATTGGCATTGATCCCACTATCAACGAGTAGATTCTAATGCAGAAATCGGGAAAGGGTTTAAACATCACTCTAGTCGAGACTCCCCAATCCTTCCTAGCCATCTATCTTCACAATCGATTTAATCAAGACCGTCAAATTAACACTCAAGGAGTTGATCTGAGGTCATATCTCTCGGTGATACGAAGGGAGGACAAGGTCCTTTATGTAATTTTTAAACCTGTGAAGTAAATAAATGCATATAGATTCTTAAGCAAAACATAATTTAATCAATGGCTCATACATAGAGTACACAAATATTTTATACCAGAAACCCTCAATCGGGAAAACCTTTCTTATATTCATTATATCAAATTTCACCATTCACCATACAATATATATATATATATATATATATATACAATGTTTTTAGTTATTTAGTAGATACGAAAACCCTAATCCCTTAATCCGGGATTGATTTACAAAACTGCTAAAAATAGAAAAATCCGCTAAAAATAGCAAAAACTGCCCAAAAAAAATTTTTGGGGCACTGCCCCAGGCTACTATCCATTACCGAACACTGCACGTAACCAGGTGGGGGCATACTTTCCCCCCCTGGGACCCCCCTAGGAAATATCCTAGCGCACACGACACAAATAGAACACTACTATGAGGGATCGTCAAACACAGTTGTCATATCTGACGTGCACACACGCACACATGAAAATAATATAACACATACCCAACACTTTGGGCTAGTTGACAAGGACATGGTTTAACACTCTAAGTTAAGCTATGGTCACGGGGAAAGGTCATATGTGGAAAATGCCATAAGATAAAGGTTAAGGAACTTCCAAAGTCCCGAAATCCAGAGTAAATCCTTACCATTGTTGTTGGTAAATCCAAGACCGTCAGATCTGTGAGTTCAACCTTCGCGAATTTGGATGGAACAAGAGTTGCAATAGCTAAAAATATTGAAGCCTAGAGCTCCGAAGTTTCTTATGGTCGTAGATCAGAGTGGGGTGTGGGAATCGTTGATCTCTTAGTATTTATGGATTCGACTCTCCGACTAAGTTAAGAGGTAATTGTTAAGGATTACGAAGACCCCAAAGTTTCGAACTTCTGGAGTAAAGGAGATCTGTATATGTAGCAAACAATCAAGGACCGTAGATCTTCAAGTCTTAGTCCTTTGGAGGTTTGACATTTCGACACTCCGGAGGAAAAAGAGTAGTAGTTTCAAAGGTGACAAAATCCTAGAGTTCAGAACACCGGAGTAGACGAAAGTTGTTGATTTTAAGAGGAGTGTAAGCCATTATATATCTGATCTCTTCGGCGGCTAAGCGGTTTGGTGGTTCGGGTGAATAGTCTAAGGTTGTGAAGCAGGGAAAAACCTTGAATTTCAGATTTCCGTAGTGTATCTCCACCGTATAATCTCACGTGAGGAGAAACTACACCAGTCGTTAGATTAAGTTGTTAAAATTCAACAAAGGAGGGTGGTAGGGAAGGGTAACCTACAACTGTCGGTCAACTCAACTTATGACTGACTTCGGTCGGTTAACACTTTAGGAGAAAATGAGTGTTGAGGTTAAGAACCCTCTGGAGCATTGGAGTTCCAGATCCTGAATAGTGCCCTTTTGACTAGCACTAGGTTCTGGCTCTTGCTCACATGCATAACTTTGTTTAGGAAAAAGGGGCTATCTTACTACAAGTTAAATCAGAATTCTAGAGACTTTAAGAGGCTTTCCCAGTTCCCAAAATTTTTGGGTTTATTTTTTATTTTTATACAAACAAAGATAATCCAGGTTATTATTAAGTTGGGTTTATGAGTGTTTCGATAGAAAATCCATAGATAAATTTGAGTTAATTTAATTCACCAAAGAAAATCATGATGTAAATTCGGATCCAATCCTTAGCTTACCAACGACTATTCACTGTTAAATTCCTAGAATAATCTCAACTAAAGAAAAACTCTGATCATTTAACTTGGACATGGATAAGATACACGTTTTTTAACATAGACCATACACCACATAAATTCAGATTTACAATGAGGATCATGCCGCTCAGTTTAGGGTTTGGAAAACCTCCGTAATTACAACGAAAGTTTAAAATATGTATACACTGTAATTATTATTCGTTTGCAACAACTGTAAATAAAAATATAAACTCTGAACTAATTATCATTGACAACAAATGTAACCATGGGAATTTAGGATTTCCAGTGATGCTACAGAGACCCTATCAGTGCAACATACTTATACACTAATGCTACAAATAATTTCAGAATATAAAAATACCAAGACCGAAGAATGTTGTGTACTGAATATGCCTTCAAGTCTTGCGCTCCTTCCTTTCCTTCGCTTGCTAATCACAAAGACTTCACCGGCACCTCCGAGCCAATGCTAGGGATACTCTTCTTTTTCCTTAGCCCCCTGAGTTGCAAAGGGTCCAAGCACAAAAACTAGAACACAATAGCTTCAAGGCTTGCCTTGCAAGGAAGAGCTTCCACTTGTTTCAAAACCTTGGAGTCCCAACTCTCACAAGTAAAAGCACAGTCCATAAAAAATTTGGTAGCATAACAGTGTCTTCCCCTTCCCTTCTACGTCAATTTATTTATAGAATTATTCCTCGTAGAAATCTCCCCCTCATTCATAATTCATTAATTTTTAATAATTCAGATCAAGGATTATTCACCCACTACAGGTGTCACATTCTACCCAGGTTGCACAAGTAATTTCTCTTTTATTTTTATTTAAAGGCCACTTTTCCTCACATTTCCCCATGTGTTCCTAAATTTCCTCTTAGTTGTATCTTAGTTCCCCAATCCCCTTAATTAATGGTTGTCTCCTAACTAGGTTTTAGTTAGGGTTGAATTAGGAGTCTTCTTAGTTAGGCTAGGGTTGGTTGACTCAAATTCTATTCTATGCACAACCCATTCTCTCAAGTTGTTATTTATTTCTAAATAAGGATTCCTTTTTAATAATTTCATGCACACATGTGCATTTTATCAATTCTTTAGGTCTTTACTTACTATTCCTAACATTTGATTTCCTTCAAATCTTTACTCATGTCACAATTCACTTAGTTCTTTATTTAAATTTTAGACTTCGACTTAGACTTATGTTTTGGCTTTAATAATTAATAATCTATTGTTTAATTAATTATTTTAATCCAACAAGGGATAATCATTCCAATGTTTTGTAGGCCACTTATGTTTATTGACTCAGGTTTCAATTGCGCGACGTTCCCTTCAAGATGCATCTTCATGCTCCAAGGGTGCCACTCACTTTGACTTGTTTTTGGAAGTTTTTCCAACCCCTTGGAGTAAAAAATGCATTCGGTCAACCTTGTGAGAGAATACGAGCTTCTAACGAATAATGATTCTTCCTTATTGTGTGCCCCTTAGAAAAATATGTGAGAGACTATCTTAGTCTACCCTCATGGCATCGTGGACCACCCAAACTAGGTAATCGTTAACCTTCATTTATGGTCATGGTGGGAGTACTAGTAGGCTATGACAGGGATGCTGCCACCCCTCTCCCTCAATATCTGGTTTTTTGTGCAAGGCCCCTTTACTCCTTATGTGATTCAGATTAGAAAGCATCGTCAAGCCTGGATCCACTAACCAATGTAAAAAATCCATATACATAAATCATACTAAATCCATCATACATCATATGTTCATAATAATGAAATACACGAATAATACAATCCACTCCTTGACTCAATCCAGAGTCCAAGGAAGCCCTTTGATGCCACCGACATCCATAACTTGTCATGTGTCATGCACACTCAAGACGACTTTTCAAAATCACATGTCAACCCATATATATACATCAATATAATCAAGCAACTATAACACCTCAACATCATCATATATAAACCAAAATATGAATGAAATCACAACATTCCATACTCGGATCACTTGCAAGCATGTGTCCTCAAAGAATAAGTCAATAATAGTATGCTTAGTAGAGAGAGATGTTACATACACCCCCTCTTTTTTTAAACTTCGTCTCGAAGTTTGTATAGTATAAGTAAATGTAAGCAAATAAATGTATCTGGCATAGATCTATATGTCTAAATATATCAAACAAGTAAGGAAATTGTTGATGCATCTCAAATGCGTTCTCCCAGGTAGCCGAGTGTGGACTATAATTTTCCCACTAGAACTTGACCTAATCGATTGTTCGACACCGTAGTTGTCGAATGCGATGGTCCATAATGTGGATTGGCTCTCCCATAAGAGCACCCTCATCCAACACCTACAAAGATTCCTGCCAATAACATGTGAAGGGTCGCTAATATAATGTCCCAAAATAGATACATGACAAACATTGTGAATACGCCTCAAAGAATCAAGAAAGTCTAGTCAATAAGCCACAGGCCCTTTCTTTTCCACTACTTCTAAGGGTACCACGAATCTAGGAGAGAGTTTCACACCCTTTCCAAATTTGATCAAACTCTTGTGCGGTTTTACCTATAAGAAGACTCTATCTCCAATTTCATAACTATGGTCAATGTGAGGGATATCAACATGACTTTTCTGTCGATCTTTCACTTATTTGATCCTTTGTATTTTCGCTTGCATCCGTTCTTCCATTTCTTGTATCACGTATGGTCCTACCAGAAAATTGTCCTTGAGTCGATCCGAACTCAATGACGTCCTACATGGTCGCCCATAAAGAAGTTCGATTGGTGCCATCTTAATCGTACTTTGATAGTTGTTGTTGTAAGCAAACTCTACTAGTGGCAATAATTCTTCCCAACGTTTTTATTGGTCCATTACATACATACGTAACATATCCTCCAAAATATGGTTTGTTCTTTCTGTTTTCTTGTCTGTCTCTGGGTGTTAAGTTGTGCTAAAGTTTAGTTTTGTTCCCAAAGCCTCTTGGAAAATGGTCCAAAACCGTCCTGTCAACAACGATTCACGATCTGATATGATCTTTCTTGGTACTCCATGAAATCGCATAATATTGCTAACAAATAATCTAGCTATGTATAACATCCAATAAGTCGTACGTACAGGAATAAAGTATGCACTCTTCGTCAGAGTGTCAACTACCACAAAATAGAATCGTGTCTTCTTGCCGTCAGTGGAAATCCAACGATAATGTCCATCGAAATTACCTCCTATTTCAATTTAGGAATATCATGTGGCTGTAAAATCCCACTGGATGTCTATGTTCATCCTTAACTTGTTGACATTCTAGACATCTCACCATGTAACTAACTATGTCTTCTTTCATTCTCTTCCAGAGAATAAAGGATTAAGATCTTCCTTCATCTTCGTGACTCCCGGATGCAGCATGTATACTACTCGATGCCCTTCACTTAAGATCAAACTTACTAGTTAGTCCTTGGGATGTATGTAAATTCTTTCGTTAAATCTCAAAAATCCATCGTCATCTAGTGAATAACCTTCATACCTTGGCACCATCGGAGTATCTTGTCCAATATTATTTTTAACATCTTTATACCAGTCATCATCGATTTGTAGAGTTAGAATATTTTCTCAAAGATTCGTCTTAAGAGGTAATACCGAAAATATGCGTGGCATCCTACTCAATGCATATACCACTCGGTTCATAGTTCCTTTAGTGTAAGTAATTTTTAAATCGTATTCGCTAAGAAATTCTGACCAATGCCTTTGTTGCGCGTTCAGGTCACTCTGTGTAAAACTATGTTCAATCCACAGTGATCTGTCTTTAATTTGAATTTTTTTCCAATCAAATAATTTCTCCATACTCTCAAGGAATAAACAATATCTAATAACTCCAAGTCATGTGTTGCATAGTTCTCTTCATGTTTTCTCAGTTTCCTTGAAATGTAAGCGATCACTCGACCATATTGCATCAAAACTCTGCCTAACCCTTCCTTGTATGTGTCCCTGCATACCAAGAACTCCTTGTCCATGTCAGGGAATTTAGAATCAATGCTATCGTCAACAAATCTTTGAGCCCTTGAAATGTTTCTGCGCATTTCTTATTCCACAATAACTTCTTGTTCTTCTTCTACAATTCCGTGATCAGATTTGCTATCCTAAAAAATCCTTCGATAAATCGTCGGTAGTATCCTGCTAAACCCATAAAACTATGTTCTTTGTGTATGTTTTTCGGTGTTGTCCATTCCATATAGCCTCTACTTTCATTGGATCCACAACGATATCTTCGCCAGATATGATATGTCCCAAGTAGTGAATCTTAGATTGGTAAAGAGAGCAGTTTGATAGGTTCCCATACAATTTGTTTTCTCTTGGGAACTGCAGGACCAACCTCAAGTGGTCATCATGCTCTTCCTTCATCTGAGAACAAATCAGTATGTCATCAATGAATATCAAAATGAATTTATCTAATTATTGGTTGAATATACTATTCATTTGGCACATAAAGGTCATTGGTGCATTTGTAAGTCCAAAAGGAATTACTACAAACTCGTAATGAATTTTTTTTTCTCTTCGACCTAATCAAATAGATCATTAATCCTAGGTTGGGGATGTTTGTTTTCAATCATCATTTTATTTAATTGACGATAATCGACACACAATGAAAGAGTTCCATCCGTATTTTGACAAATAATACCAGTGCTCCCCATGGAGAAACACTTGGCCTAAAGTATCCTTTATCCAATAATTCCTGTAGATAGATTTTTAACTCAATCAACTCATGGATACTCATCATGTATGGTGCCTTTGATATTGGTGTAGATCCAGGTAATAAATCAATAAAGAAGTCTATCTCTCTTGGTGGAGGTAATTTGGGTATTTTTGATGCAAATACATCCTGAAATCCTTGAAGGATGGAAAAATATTCTAACTTTGATTTGATTTCTTCATTTAGAAAATTTGTCACTTGAATAGCATAAATATTACATCCTTTGTAATTGCATTTATTTAATTGTAAGGTTGATGATTGTCTTATAGAGACAGGTTCACTAATTCCTTGCATTGACCTTGTTACTCCACTTTCATCCTTGTAGGTAAAATATTTTTCATAACAGTTTAGTATAACTTTATGCTTCTCTATCCAATCCATACCTATAAGTATGTCTTATGATCCTGAAGGTAATACATTTAAATTCACCTTAGTATCATGACAACTAATTTCAAATTTACAGTTTGAAATGAACTCGGTTACTTTTCGTTTAGTACTTGTTGCTAATTGTACCAACCAAGATTTTGAATGTTTTACCCTTTTCTAGCTTGCAAGAGTCTACCAATGACGGAGTAATATAACTAAAAATTTCTCCTGGATGTGTTAAAATATAGCCTTTCTATTGTGAATATTACCTTCCATTTCCACAATGGTATATTGATATTCTTCTTTCCTGCCATCTAGAGCAACATTGATTTTATGAGTACTCTTCCCAATGTCCCCAAATATTGAATCCTCTTGTATATTCTTAATTGTTCTATTAGCAGAGTTTTTGTATGGAAAATTTCTAAACAAATGTGGTTCACCACATTCCCAACATTTTAATAGTTCTCCAGGATGATTAGCTTCCTTCTTAAATCCCAGATTAACTGAGTTGTTTCCACTTGGAATTTGTGTTGAATTCTTGGGAAAATTATTTTCTTAATAACCTTTGGACATATTGTGAAATGGTGATGGCTTGAATCCTTTCATTCTCTAGTTCAACTTCTCTTGCTTCGTTTCTCTCCATGCCTTTGGATTTTCAAACCGTTGTTTGTACTGTTCATTCCATTTTCTTTTCCTTTAAACCTGGATAACCTTTAAATATTTCCACCATATACTATCTTTACCCTTCAGGGTATATATGGTCATCCTCACCTTCATATTGCTAGAGTAATTGCAAATATGGAAATATTTCTTTATGTAAAGTAATCAAGCTTCCACCTCTTCGCCCGTTCTGGAATCTCCATCAAAATTTGAAGGTTTAATTTTCTTAAATTCTCCATATAAGTGGTCCACGTGTTTCTCTTCCTTAATGTAGATACCTGCTTTTCAGTTAGGTGTGTATCATTGGCATAAATGTTTTATTTTCAGTTCCTTTCTTGAATCCTTCGTAGATTTTTTTTTTTCAAAACCTAAGTTGTTGAACTACTTTCAATGGGATGTTATGGATTTCTATGAGGTTGTTGAGTATTTTTTCCTTCAGTTCTGTCTTATTCATCATTCTATGCGAACATGGTTACAAATTTTTTGTTTGAAAACCATATGGTTGTAACAATGAACAATTTGCTTGTTAGTTTTTCAACAAACAATTTATATTCCTATGGTGATGTTGGATTACTGAGAGGGGGGGTGAATCAGTAATAACGTAATTATAATCCTTTTTCTTCAAATGTTATATCAATGTAGAATTATTATCAAATAATGAGCAGTGATAAATAAACAATCACACACATGCAAAATACACTAGTGTTTTACGTGGAAACCCAAATCGGGAGAAAACCACAGAATGCTTTTTCTTATATGTCTTGAAGAATTACATTCATTGGAAGCACCAACTTCCTTTGTTTTCCAGCTGCAACTGGAAGGAGGCTCCAACCTCCTAGTTTCTCAGGCTACAACCTGAGGGAAGCTCCAACTCCCCAAATATATGGCTACAACCAGAAGGAGGCTACAACCCCCAATGTTCTCCGGCTACAACCGGAAGGTGGCTACAACCACCTGTCCTTGCCCCGTCCTGCCACCCTGAAGTAGAAGTATAATGATGGAACCACTATCACACTATCATTGTGAGACATACCGCTGTAAACCTGTACCAATAAATCTGAACCATGCATCAACCATGCATCAACCTGTACCATAAACAAGTGAATAAACCATGCACCAACCTATACCATAAACAAGTGCATTAACCATGCACCAACATGTAATCAACTTGTACCATAAAAAAATGCATCCAACCATGTGCCAAGTATGTACCAATCATATGTCAACTACTCATCAACTATGACTCACCAATGTGTACCAACATCATCAACTATACACCTCATGTATGTGCACCAACTCATCAAGTACTTGTCTCAACCATGTACTCAACATGTACCTCAACCAAAAGCCCTCATCAATTTCATTATCCAAATCTGATTTGTAGCTCTGTAATAGACCTGATGTATATGATCACATTCCTGCAAACCTTCCTTAACTTTAAAAATAAGAGACTAGCATTTTCATCAAACTTTTCTTTAGTCTCACATGCCTAGTTTTGGATTAGTCAACAACCCTAAATTGAAGAAATCGTAACTTTGAACCTGTAATGTATAAATATATGAAACTGATAAACAATGTTCTTCAGTGTGTTTTATTCAATTCCTCTAAGTGGCACTACTTGGAACCTCTTAGAAAAGGAGTTATAGCAAAAATGACATACCTTGTTGAATTCTGGCTTATTCTAGAGAGTGACCTTGCAGAGCGTGCCCCGCACAAAATATTTGATGAAATTATCTAAAACTGTTACACAACATACCACAGACTGTACCCTAACCAATACATTTAGTCTCATTGAATTTATATCTTTTATGAAGAAGTTATGTCATTTTTACCCAAAACACCTGATTTTGACTAGTTTCAGGACTGGCCATAAACCCTATTTTCTACAGAGTGTAAATCCCAAAATACAAGGACCCACAAACTGAATTTTTAACCACAGATACTTGGATATGCTTTCTCACTTTCATGGAAATTTCAGGATCTGAATAATTATAGAAAAAACGTTATAGCGAAAATGGTGAGATGACCTGAAAATAACATACCTTAGAAAGCACCATCAAAAGAATTTATCCTTCCTTGCATTTCGTCCTTCTTTTCTTCACTTTCCTCATAAGTTCAGCTTAGATATCATTTGTAAACCTCAGATGCCTATAGATATTCAATATTCTCAAGTGTGATTCAAATGAGAGATCCTTGCGTCTTATTTATACTCTCGAAGTAGCTTCCTTAAAAACATCTTCTAGGTCACTTGACCCCACTTTCCTTATTTTAGGGTTGGGTCCACTTCTAATTTCTCCATTAAAATTATTATTGAAATAATTTATTTTGTATTCACTTTGAATTATAATACACTCATCA
>ML782292.1:328746-342083 GCA_009831015.1 Picea engelmannii
CCATTAGATTCCTAGTACAACATTTTCACCACCCATGGGTATAGAAATCATTGGACTATTCATTACATATTCCCCCATAGTAAGATTGATCTTATTGCATTTTCCTGAGCAATTGATAGTTCCTCCGTCTGCAATCATTACTTGAAACTCTGGCGCTAGATATACAAAGCAATTGAGAGCTTTGGCTAATTTATAGTGAATGAAATTATGAGTACTGTTAGAATCAATTAGGACTATTACCTTTTTCTTTTTGATGTATCCTTCAATCTTGAGGGTTTGAGGAGTGCTAATTTCAGCCAATGCATTACACAATATCGTGGGAGTCAAATCTTCAGACGAAATTGCTTCTACGTTTTCATCTTGAGATGGTTCTTGTTCTTTTTCTTCTTCCTCTTCACAATCCATGCAGAATAATTTATTCTCACCACACTTATGTCCCTTACTGTACTTGCTGTCAAAATTAAATCATAAACCTTTTTCTTTTCTTTCCTCCAATTGTTGAGGTGTCAACCTTGTAGGTTGAGGTGTTTTAGAAGAAGGAGCATTGTTCTCTCTATAGATGTTAGGATTGGTCCTTCTAGTATCCATAGCCATATTTTTACTTTCAACATTTCGTGCCACCTTAAATGCATTCTCCAATGATTTGGGTTCCCAAAGGAAAACCTCATGTTGAATGTTATCCTTTAATTTTCCTATGAATACATCAATCAAGTGCTCATCTGGAATATCTGTTACCTTTATATTCAATCTTTGGAAGTTCTCAATGTCCTCGGTAACTGAACCCTTCTTCTTGAGATTTATCAATTGGCTAAAGAAGGTATTGCTCTTTGTATCCTCATAGTGTCCTATTCCGTGAAAATTGTCTAAGTGACGAGTGATTTGTGAGAACAAATCCATCGATACCATACAAATTGATTGGGTTCTAAAGATAAAGAATCAATTCGTACCTTTTGTGTATGTGGCACATTATGTAGATCAAAGAATTGCTCCAACTGGAGTATCCATGTGATTGGGTCCTTTCCATCAAACTTCCTCATATCCATCTTAGGAACGTGGTTGGTCTTCAACCCAAAGTTGGAGTTTCTCCATTCTTTATTCACCTTCCTTGTGTCCTCATCATGAATTTCATGGGATGCATTTTCACTTTCAGGTCTCTTCTCTGTTACGAAATTTGCCAATACTTCCATGATCTCCTCTTTTAAACCATCCATCTTTGCCTCCAACTTAGCTTCCATCTCTTGTATTTCATCTTTTGTTACTATCTTCTTTTGTAAATCATTTATGTCCCTACACACTTCTTCACCTTCATCAAGAGTCCAAGTAGGATTATCTGGAGGCTTATTTGGTGTAGAAGTTCCCTTTTTGGGTGGCATGTTGGCCAAGTATCACTTTTGAACCTTGATTTTGAAGTGGTTCTTCTAGACAATCTTTCTTTTGTTGTATCTCCCAAGTTTCAGCCCTTTTGGGTATGAAACTTTCTTTTATGTAGTTTGATGATATTTCTTCTCTAAAATTCCACAGGTCTGATAAAAATTGGATGTGCCAAGTGGAATTTATGGTAACTTCCCCACAACTTGTTGATTTTTGTCCTTTCGAGGAGATCTCACTTGTATAGCGTGCCTCGCAAAAAATAATTGATATAAAATTCTGAAACTTGTACCAGAAATACTAAAGATTGTCCACTATCCAATGAAATGGGTCTCACTCAATTTGGATAACCTAGGAAGAAGTTATGATTGTTTTACCTGAAACACCTTCTTGAGACTAGTCAATAGGACTAGTCAGATACCCTATCTTCCACAGGGTGTATCTACAAATGTAAGATGACCCAGAAACTAAACTATTTACCACATAAAACTTACTAATTTATGTGAATATCCCCTAGAGTTCAGGGTCTGAAACATTACAAAATATTTTTTATAGAGAAAATTAAGAAATGACTCAGTTCAAGATGATTCCAGAACCCTATTTTTCATAGGTTGTATCTCCTAAATTATAAGGCCTCGGGAACTGAAATTTTAACCCAACGTACCTCGATCCATCTACTAAATATCCTCTAAGATTTTCCTTCTTAAACGTTCTAGAAAAAAGTTATAGCTAAAATTCCAAGGTGTCTCATATGTAGCAGCGAAAGCGTAAGACCTTGAGCTCTGATACCATATGTTAAGAACCAAATATCAATGTAGCATAGAAAAACCTTAGAATAAGTACTCAACGCCTTGAAAAAGAGACAATTTTAGATAATAAGCATCTTCGAGGGGGAAACCTCCTTTTATCCCACATAAATGTTTAAGTACAAGATGATTCCAAATGAAAATGTCTCCTTGGTATATATAGGAGACTAGGAGGTATAATTACAACTAATGGAATAAAGCCGACATAAATAAAATAACATTACTAATTTAATATGCCCCAATTAAGGGGTAATGATCCAATATTAGGGCTTAACACACACTCAACAATTTGAGACCAGAGCTTAGTAGGGATGCACTACTGTGCACTGGATTTGAATTTTAAGGCAAATCTCAGGAGGAACAACGTGTGCAGGTTCAAGAGAGGAAAATGAGTATCTGGAAAGCTCAAGGCAATATTTTGTATACATAAGTGAGTAAGAGATCTAATACCATTGAACCAAAAGAAATCTATAGTAGCTGTAAGATCTAGGAGTTGTAGAGAAGGAATATCGGATCAACATATGATTAAGTCCTCATCATCGGATCTCAATAAGGGTAGATCAATGATGGGGAGCCATTGTAGGATCAAAGGGTTGAGTTAATGATCGTGCAATTTTTGGTTCCACAATCCACAGAGGACGTTGATTGTCACCTACAATTAGATCAACAGTTGGCATCGATCCCACTATCAACGAGCAATTTCTAATGTGGAAATCAAGAAATGGTTTAAACATCACGATAGTTGAGACTCCACAATCCTTCCTAGCCATTTATCTTCACAATCAATTTAATCATGACCGTCAAATTAGCACTCAAGGAGTTGAGCCGAGATCGTAGCTTTCAGTCATATGAAGGGAGGACAAAATCCCTTCAGGCTAGTTTACAAGGATAAGGTTTAACGCTCTGAGTTAATCTATGGTCATGGGGAAATGTCATATGTGGAAAAAACCATAAGCTAAAGGTTAAGGAACTACCAGAGTCCTGAAATTTGGAGTAAATCCTTACCATTGTTGTCAGTAAATCCAGGACTTTCGGATCTGTGGGTTCATCCTTCATGAATTTGGATAGAACGAGAGTTTGAACAACTAAAACTCCTGAAGCCTGAAGCCCTAGAGTTTCTTATGGCCGTAGATCAGAGTGGGGTGTGGGAAATGTTGATGTATTAGTATTTAGGGATTTGACTCTCTAGCTAAGTTAAGAGGTAACTGTTAAGGATTACGAAGACCCCAAAGTTCCAAACTTCTAGAGTAAAAGAGATCTGTAGATCTAGCGAACAATCAAGTACCATAGATCTTCAATTCCTAGTCCTTCGGAGGTTCGGTATTTTGACACTCCAGAGGAAAAGGATTTTTATTTGCAAAGGTGACAAACTCCCATAGTTTTGAACACCAGAGTAGACGAAATTCATTGATTTTAGGAGGAGTGTAGGTCATTAGATTTCCAATCTCTTCGGCGGTTCGACAGTCTGGATGAATATTCTAAGGTTGTGAAGAAGGGAAAAACCCTGAAGTCCAGAGTTCTATAGTGGATCTCTAATGTATAATATCGCATGGGGAGAAACTCTGCTATTCATTATATTAAGTTGTTAAAATTCAACGAAGGAAGGCGGTAGGGCAGGGTAAACTACAACTTTCGGTCAACTCATCTTACGACCAACTTCAGTCGGTTAACACTTCGGGAGAAAATGAGTGTTGAGGTTAAGAACCCTCCGAAGCACTGGAGTTCCAGAGCCCGAATAACACTCTTTTGACTAGCACTAGGTTTTGGCTCCAAGTCACATGCATAACTTTGTTTAGGAAAAAGGGGCTATCGTACTACAAGTTAAATCTGAATTCCAGAGACTTTGACATGCCTTCCTAGTTCCCAAATTTTTTGGGTTTTTATTTCATTTTATACAAACACATATACTCCAAGTTATTATTAAGTTGGGTTTATCATTGATTCGACATAAAATACACAGATAAATTCGATTTAATTTAATTCACCAGAGAAAATTATGATGTAAATTTGAATCCAATCCTTAGCTTACCAACGACTATTCACAGTTAAATTCATAAAATAATCTCAACTAAAGAAAAAATCTGATCATTCAACTTTGACATGAATAATATAAAAGTTTTTTAACATAGACCATACACCACATAAATTCATCTTTACAATGAGGATCATGCCGCTCATTTTAGGGTTCGAAAAACCTCCAGAATTACAACGAAAGATTAAAATATATAGACAATGTAAATATTATTCATTTACATCAACTGTAAATCAAAATATAAAATCTGAACTGATTCTCATTGACAACAAATGTAACCATGGGAATTTAGGCTTTCCAGTGATGCTACAGAGACATTATCAGTCCAACATACTTCTACACTAATGCTACAAATAATTTTGGAATATAAAAATACCAGGACCGAAGAATGTTGCGCACTGAATATGCCTTCAAGTCTTGTGCTCCTTCATTTTCTTCACTTGTTAATCACAAATACTTCACCAGTACCTCCCAGCCAATGCTAGGGGTAATCTTCTTCCCCTTTAGCCCCCCGATCCGCAAAGGGGCCAAGAACAAAAACCAAAACACAATAGCTTCAAGGCTTGCCTCGCAAGGAAGAGCTTCTACTCTTTTCACAAGCTTGGAGTCCCAACTCTCATAAGTAAAAACACAGTCCATCAAAAATTTGGCAGCATAACAGTGTCTTCCCCAGGGTCCACCCCCTTCCCTTCTACGTCAATTTATTTATACAATTATTACTCACAGATATTTTCCCCTCATGCATAATTCATTAATTTTAAGTAATTCAATTCAAGGATTATTCACCCACTACATGTTTCACATTCTCCCTAGGTTGCACAAGTAATTTCTCTTTTATTTTTATTTAAAGGCCACTTTTCCTCACATTTCCCCATGTATTCCTAAATTTCCTCTTAGTTGTCTCTTAGTTCCCCAATCCCCTTAATTAATGGTTGTCTCCTAACTAGGTTTTACTTAGGGTTGGATTAGGAGTCTTCTTAGTTAGGCTAGGGTTGGTTGACTCAAATTCTATTCTATGCACAACCCATTCTCTCAAGTTGTTATTTATTTATAAATAAGGATTCCTTTTTAATAATTTCATGCACACATGTGCATTTTATCAATTCTGCAGGTATTTACTTACTATTCCTAACATTTGATTTCCTTCAAATATTTACTCATGTCACAATTCACTTAGTTCTTTATTTAAATTTTAGACTTCGACTTCGACTTCTGTTTTTGCTTTAATAATTAATAATATATTGTTTAATTAATTATTTTAATCCAACAAGGTCTAATCATTCCAATGTTTTCTAGGCCACTTATTTTTATTGACTCATGTTTCAATTGCACAATGTGCCCTTCAATATGCATCTTCATGCTCCAAGGGTGCCACTCGCTTTGAATTGTTTTTGGAAGTTTTTCCAACCCCTTGGAGTCAAAACTCCATTCGGTCGACCTTGTGAGAGACTAAGAGCTTCTAAGGAATAATGATTCCTTCTTATTGCGCACCCCTTAGAAATCTACGTGAATGACTGTCTCATTCTTCCCACGCGGCATCGTGGACCACCCAAACTAGGTAATTTTTAACCTACAGTTCTGTCCATGGTAGGAGTGCTAGTAGGATGTGACATGGATGTTGCCACCCCTCTCTCTCAATATCTGGTTTTCTGAGCAAAGACCCTTTACTCCTTATGTGAGTCGGATTGGAAAGCATCCTCAAGTCTGCATCCACTGACAAAACAGTGTCAAAAATCCATATACATAAATCATACTAAATCCATCATACATCATATGTGCATAATAATTAAATACTAGAACAATACAATCCACTCTTTGACTCAATATGGATTCCAAGGAAGCCCTTTGATGCCACCATCATCCATAACTTGTCATGTGTCCTGCACACTCAGGATGACTTGTCAAAAGCACATGTGAAACCATATATATACATCAATATAATAAAGCAGTTATAACACCTCAACATCATCATATATAAGCCATAATATGAATGAAATCATAGTGTTCCATACCCGGATCACTTGTAAGCATGTGTCCTCAATGAATAAGTCAATAATAGTATGCTCAGTAGAGCGAGATTTTACAGGTACATCATGAATATATTGATAGATCTCATCCGTAGGTGCATTCTTATCCATGGAAACAAAGGTTTCATAGATTAACCTATTTATCCCTTCATTCTCAATAATATTAGTGTCATTTTCTTCTATGGTAACAACTTCAATTCCATCACATTCACCATCTCTACTTCAAATTGTATCATCTAGAATTCCAAGCATTGGTGATCTTCTATTTGTAATTACAAATAAATAAATATAATTAGTATCAAAATATTAAAATATTTAAAACTATTGAAAAATGACAAAAACCATGTTTTCACTATATTACCAAGGGTTGATATTCCCCCCCTTCCATGTGCCCATGCTCTGAGCAATGTTTCCTATCTATTTACCTCTAAATTCTTCTTCTCTTTATGCCTTTGCATTGTGTGCAAGGGAAATAACATTTCTCATCTCCAATATTAGGAAGTTTAAGATGATTTTGAGATGGTTTCTCATGATTGTTAGTTGTGAAAAAGAGTTGACTTCATCAAAGACAAGCAACATTTGCAGTGAGCGACAATGCTTTATTGATAAGAGACTGTACATAATCCAACCTGTTCGATGCATTAGCACCCAATTTAGGTTTATCTGGCATTGCTTGTTATTTCAACAAAATATTCAACCCATTAATTAGTACAATAAAAAATAATTCAAATAATTTCACAAATATAGAATTCAAATTAATCGTATTAACAAATTTTAACCGAATAAAATTTCAATTATGGGTAGCAAAAATTACTTGTAGAAAAACTTGAACACCTTCTCCCAACTCTTCATAAAAAATGGATTGTTTTCTTTTACATGGCCATCTTTCAAGGTCTTGAACAAAAGAAAAACCTTTATCAGTAGATACATAAGAAGTAGAGAATAATCATTGTTAAGAATGAAAAATCATAAAAAGTCGCTTATGTAATGTTAGTTTGACGACATTTTTTTATATACACAAATGAACTTGAGTAAACATGATGTCACTTAAGTGACATTAGTAACATCTCTTAAGCGATGTTTTTCAAGGATAAAATTTTAAAAAGGATTGATTTCACATTTTTTTACTAAATTTTGATGTTAAAAAGCATTTTTTTCATCAAATGTTGGCTCAACCATCAAATTTCATCTCAAAGGGTAGTATTGATGATATTACAAATTTGGTGGTACTCATAAATGATAAAAATGGAAGTAGTAATATTAAACTCAACATTATATTAGGGTGAAACAACGTGTCCCATTTTTTTCAAGCATATTACTCAAACACAAAGATAGTCTCCAAAAACATCTTGATTCCCTAAAACAATTTTGTAATAAGAACTTGGGATAAGAGTATATGCATTACATTTATTATATTCAAATGATTTTTAATCTAAAGAGGAAAGAAGAAATATATTCTACAAGGTTGTTTTGATAAAAAAACAAAAAACAAAAATCTATTTATCGATTTTAATTAACAATGCATCTTATGAGATGACAATTGAGTATGTGTTTTCCTAAATTTCCCTATATTATGTGCATATCTTTTTCTGTTTTGCTATAAATTTTATTTATGTTTTTAAAACTTAATTAGTGTTTTCCCATGTTTGACTAACCATGTATACCTTTCCATCTAAATGATTCATATATGATAAATGTTACATCATGAGGTTTTAAAATTGCAAAATATTCATACAAATATTATTAAATTTAGGGGTTAGTTGGAAACGAGTACTTCTAACAAATTTTCAATCTATAAGATACTATCACACCCTCGAAGTGGGGGGAAGGAAACACCGAAACAAATCGAGTAACATATGTTTTATGATCATCATATTTAGTGAGAGAACAAACAATGAAACAAATATAATATAGAGAAATGAATAGTGTAATAAACTTTTCCAAGTATATAGAAAATAAAAGATGCTTCATCTGAGAAAGTGATGTGAGTGAGAACCATTTTGAGTGGCCCATGCCGATAGGGAATCAACATGCTAGTGCAAGATATATTCTACAAAGGAACATATCCGAGAGTAGCACTTTTAGGAATAAATCTAAAGCGTTTTCTAACTCTTTCCATAAAATATAATTAAAAATCTAAATCATTCTTTAAATCTTTCCAGCTCAATAATCATTCAACAAACAGTTGCCACCTTGAAAATCACCATCGGTCCTCTACATGTTATATACCCACCTTAGCAGTCACAAAAATTACAATCTATCTGTAAGTTATTGTCAGAATCTTCGTTTTGAGTCCAGTGAATGAGAAAGATGGATTTTATTGCATCTCTAGGGAAATATACTTTTCAACCAACTCCACTACTCTTGATATCAAATTTGTTGATTTCTTCCTTCTCTCATATGATACTCAAGCCTTTGTTTTTCTCTTCTCTTCACATTCCTAACTAGCATATCGACAAAGAAAAGACTTAACATTGTAGTGTAGAATGTAACCATCACTCTAAAATATCATGATAAAATACACAAATCGAATTGGAAGTTTTTTAAGAAATTCGGCACATAAATCATTACCCTAATAGTTTTAGTGATCCTAGCCAACTTGGAAAGATTTCCTAGAAGAAAATACTTTGAGTTGGTTAAATCATCAACACTGTGTAGAGACAAAGTATGCAAATTATTCTAAAATGGAAAGGATATATTTGTGAAAAGGAATAGGTTAAGTCACATCTTCTAGAATGGAATACTTAGTGTTGAGTCATTCTAAACTCTAAATTAGACATATAAATCACATATAATCCAATAAGTTCAAGTAACCAAAGATACACCCTCTTTTCATTGGTCGCCAAGAAATAGACCCATGTTCAAATCCCAACAAGATGAGTTTAAAGATGATAACGTGGAAATGGGGTTCATAGCTCCCCACATAGATAAAAAAAAGTATTTACCTTAAGAATCATATATACAAATAATAGGGAAATCCTAGGATAAAATATTGAAGTACACTATACTTTCTTCAGAGTATTTGGAACAACCATTCTCTCATCCTTGTCATATGGCCGGGAGACCCCTTCAAAATCCCTTAGCCTAGAAAGTGTCGCTACACCACACTTGGTTTTGTGTGGAATCATTCTAGAGAACATGTCAAAATATTCTATGAATCAAACATCTTTCAAAGATACTTGAAATTTCAACCACCTAAATTAATTGTGGTTGGTTCATGTGTGGAGATTCTTAAAAATGATAAATAGCATACTAAAGTTCAAAATATAGTCAGAAGTTGAAACATATAAGCATCGAGCTAACCACGTGTTCAAATGAAAATCATTATTACTATAATATCAAGACTCATTTTCAGTCCAACACAAAGTGTACAACCCATAGTTACTAAGAGGCATTCAAGACAATTGTGCATTCAAAATGTAATTTCTCTAACCCAAGCCCTTCTTATTTACGCAAAGAAAGACTATGGAAAACTAACATGCATAATGTATTACAAGCATTGGTTTCCAACTCAATTGCAATGTTATTTTAAACTATACAACTCACTTCAAATCATAACCACACGAAAATATGGTCATTGTCATAAAGTTGTAAACAAACTCCAGATATTCAAGCACCAAAACCTTTATATCTTCATAGTACTTAGAATTCTAGAAAGGCTAAACACCAGGTTCTAAAAGACTTGGATTTGACATAAAAATATATTACAATGTCTATTTCCAATTCAATTGCAATGTTAATTTATATCACAAAACTTACTTCAAATCATAAGCACAAGCACAATAAATCATGGTCATGGCCATAAATTTGAAAAACAACTCCAAATATTCCAAGCACTTGCTTGATATTTTCATAGTACTTATAATTCTACCATGATATTTCCACAATTCTTAGAATTATACTAGAAACTGTTTAAAACTACCATCTTTTCTAGACTCACCTCTAAGTTCTGAAGGCCTTGAGTTCATTCATCTTGGACATGTTTGGAAAGGAAAATGCCTCATGGGACTTGGAAAATTCACATTAATGCAATAAAACTCAAAGTGGCGGAAATACTTGAAGATGTATATTCTGATATCTCCTATGAAATATCAAATATAAGGATTTTTTTATGGAAAAAAATGTTGAGCCCAATTTAAAGCTACTTTACTTTGATGCACCTGTAAATATTGTCAATATAATCATGTTAAAAATGAATTAACATTGTTTAATAATATTTGAATGATGAGTTCAATTTCCCATATTGAAAGTAAATTTGAAGTCTAGAAATAACATATAATGCCAGAAAATGTACCATGATAGATGGATGTGGAAATAATACATTTCTAATAAAAACATGTTCACCATACTTCTTTGCACAGACTTCAAGACTAGTTTCTTCTAGATTTGGGTTGGAGAAGGTGATAGGTACACATGGATATGTTCGTGCATTTTTAGTATGTTTGAATAATCGACAACTCTTATAGATCTAGAATAACAAGTAGCAAGAGGAAGGCATGTCTTCCCATCAAAATAATAAATCCCCTTGCCTAGATCTTGAGAAAATATCTAGAGAAATCCTTATTCTAGTAGAGATCCTAACGATCATAGCAAGAGAAATTCATATTCTAGTAGAGATCCTAACGATCATAGCAAGAGAAATTCCTATTCTAGTATAGATCCTAACAATCATAGAAAGAGAAATTCCTATTCTAGTAGAGATCCTAACAATCATAGCAAAATTTTAAGTTCTTCCCAATTTTTCCCACCAACAACCAATATGCAAATTATACTAACTTTGATTAAAAGCCTGTCAAAGAAATGACACTTTTGGATTGAAATCAGTCAAATTTTCTCCTAAAGATCAGTTTAAGTAATTTTCACTACAATACAATGAAAATAGAGTCTTGACTAGCTCTAAAATGGCATGACCTAATTCAATAAAATTAATAGCATATGTATATTATAGTATATTGGGTCTATTTATTGTCCCTGTGAATATTAAAGTGACAAAAAATTCTTAATGATACCCAAATGTCCGAGCTACCCACAGAACAAACACTACATTCACTAATATAATAGATGATAAACATGAATAAATGACAAGATGAACCCACTAAAGTGCAAGAAGGAGCCAACCTTAATGCACACAAATTTTGTCACTAAATATTTATCATAGTTGCTATATCAAATTAGAGAAGAACACCCTATGAACAAATGCAAATTTCTATGAGAAAAAAATAACTGCTAAGTCTAGCAACCTTTCTCGGTGCTTAAAATCAACATAGGAAAAATGGTAAAAGAGATTGTAGGTCCAATAGATATAGTGCATAAAGCTAAGGATAATTATATTTATGACCGATAGACCTCTTAAAAATGATAATTTAATAAAAAATGAGGCAAATTCACTTACATCTTGAAATGCATGCCAATGTCCTTGATAAAACTACAGTAGGATTTCCACAAATAGGCCTCCTTTTTAGCGTAGATACTATCAAGTCTCAAAGGAAAAAAATTTCAATTTGTTCCCTACTGAAGTACCATTCGTCCCCAATTTCTCCAGCCTCCATATTTCTAAATATATCTGGAAACCTTCGACCATCACGTCAAACCCAAATCCTCCTGCATAAAAATCCCGAGATTCTTTAACCCTAAATCCCAATGCCAAAACAACAAAAAATGAAATAATTTAACCAGAAATTCCACCATTCAATGGAAAACAAAAAACACAAAGAATTACAACCACTTTCTAATCCCCATATTGTAACAATGGAACCCAAAATAAATTACATTCATTCTTTAACCATGAATCCAACGTCCAAGCCCAGAATAAATTTGAACACACTAATCAGAACTATAAGATTGAAGCCCAAAATAATGCACTATGATTTTTAAACCCCAAATCCATATCTTTAAACTTTTAATATAATACACGATACTATAACCCTAAAATTCAACATAAACAATAAAAATCGATAGGATGAAAGTACTAATTTCCAGATTTCGCGGCCTTGTGGCTTGTTAAGCGCTTACCATGGACGAAGATGATGAGAGATGTCATGTTCTTGGAATCCAAGCATCTCTGCCATGTGGCCCTGCTAGCAGTGGAAGTGTACATGTTGAACTACATGATGAGCATAGCTACCCAGATATTCTTTGGCCATCTCGGAAACCTGAAGCTTGTTGTTGTGTCTCTTAGGAATATGGGGATCCAAGTTCTATGAATTCAAGAACTACGAGATGTTGGGGATCTATATTCAACGATCAACCATCCTCATGGGAATGGCCATACCTCTCACACTTATCTATGCCTTATCCAAGCCAATACTCATCTTCTTGGGGGAATTTGATTGAATAACATTGTATGCAGCTATATTTGTTTACAGTCTCATCTCGTAGATCTATGGTTATGCCACCAATTTCCTGATCCATAAATTCTTGCAAGATCAGAGCATTTAGCACCCAGCTTGTGTAAAGCATTCTTTACCATATTTGTCCACCTAATGCTGAGTTGGGTGATCGTTTACAAGTTGGGGATGGGACTCTTCCTCTTGGCATTTGTTCTCAACATATCCCGGGGAATCATCATTGTCAGCCACTTCATGTACATCATGAATAGTCGTAACTGCATGTATGCATGGACAAACTTCTCCCTTCAGGCCTTCCATGGTTTTCCTAGAGTGAAGGCGGTGAAACAAAAGGCAGTAATCTCTGAAGCTAGACTTAATTGATGATAGATTATGTTACCCAAAAGAAGAAGTTATAACAATGAATGCACATCTAATGTCAACCAGAACAAACCTTGAAATCCAAAAGAAAACTTGAACCCTAACAGGTTGGAGTCGATTAGAAAGAAGATGCGTGGAGGGAGAACTTTTGTCAAATCTGGCGGACAGGTGGCAAGTTCTGATATGCCCTTGATAGATGCCGAAATTGGCAAAGAGCCTCTCCCTTAAAAAATGCCTTCGACATAACTATAATCATAAAATATTGTACAAGAAGACATTGAAGTGTGTGAAGATGTATATGAAGTAAATGAATAATTTAGCATATTTGATATTATTGATTAGTTTTATTTATAATGTTTTGAAATGTATACATTCATATTAAATGATTATATATTAT
>ML782292.1:342133-357626 GCA_009831015.1 Picea engelmannii
TATATATATGTTTACAGATTTTTTTTTATTTTATTTTTGTAAGTTAGGAATTATATTAAAACATGCGAAGCAGAAAAATTACAATTGTCAAGCTATCAAAGGCGGTTGTGGCAGCATTGCCCTGGTGGGAAACCAATGATGCCACATGGCCGAGAAGTCAGAGTGTTCATGCAAAACTTGCAGAGATGTGAGCAGTAGAGATATACAGTGCCACACAGGGAAAAGACTCTGTATTCTATACTGAACATACCAAACCCAAAAGACTGGTCATTTTCTAAGACCAAAAATTCCTAAACCTAAGTGGTCATGCAGGGAAAAAAGATGATGAAATATACTAACTGAAATCATAGAAATCGGGAAAGTTGAGCCAGAAGGAATTATCCAATGTCAGGGTCGAACCTTTGCTCCGAGAAATCCTAATGCACATTCATGGTTTCTTTGCCGAGCTTATCTCCATATGAGATAGCCTACATGAGGTCCTAAAGGAATTCCATCAGAAGGTCCACACGACGCCATCGCTCTATTTTTTTGTCCTGCATATCATTGGTGACAACCTTGATGTCCTCGATTCCTCGCTTAATGACATCCAGAGATTTCTCAATAGCATCCCTTTCTGTGGAGCGAGATCATGCTGAAGAGAGCGGAGGAGGAGGTGGAGAATCATAGGAGGAAGTGGGGAAGTTGGAGGAAGGAGTTGAAGNGGGGGGGGGGGGATGGACTATGCCTGGGAGTGAAGTTGAGGGAGTTTCCAAGACTGTTGAACCATTCGACTTGGAAAGAAAAGGGATTCGACAGCGGAGATAAATCCAGAGTATTGTCTCGAGTAGGAAAAACATAAGTGAAGGAGGGAGTGGGAGAAACAATGGGCATCAGGGTGGAGGCAAACTCAGTTTCTAGAGGAGAGCCATGCCCTCGTGCTCCCCTTCCTCTAGCCACATACCACTCTACACCCCTCTTCGACTTGCCCCTGAGTCGAGGCATAGAAATGTCCACCTGAAACTAGATGAGGAACACATGAAGAAAGTGAGAATGGTTTCTTGACGAGCGCGAGACCAACCATACATAGTGACACAGTAGAAGAAAATGAGAGATGTTGGGTGTTGAGTGCCAAGTGCCCTACAAAAGCTTGTGCCAGATGAGAAGGACGACACCAAAATTTGGAGGAGGCCGTGACTTTGGAGGCCAAGGGCTTGAATGAGCCTTGGCTCTCCATGACACAAGCCTAAAACCATGCTGGGACGGGTGATGGGACTGTGACTTCGTCTGGCCCATAACCATTAAAATTCCCATGAGAAGAGTTGCCAAATCATTACACCAGGCTGGAGGAGAGTGAGAGTCGATGAGCGGTGGCCAGGACTTTAAAATCATGAGGTGATGGTAGAGGGTGAGTGCACCTATGATGGCTCTAGGTGGCAGGAGACCTGGCTAGGTGTCCTCCTCTCTGGTTGTCCAGCTGTTGTTCCAAAAACACCCCATCTGAGAGTTAATCCTTGTTGTGAGCCATATTTCTACAAGCGATCATGAAGGGGTGAGTTGGAGAAGAGGATGGAGAGAAGGAGAAGTCTCCTTCCTGCAAGTCGAACCCAAGGTTTTCCAACATATCTTCTACTTGATTAGCTTTTATTCAGACGTGGGTGGGAAGAATTACCCACTGAGGCAGGAGGATTGAATTTATTCTGATTAGCCCGTTCATGAGTCTCCGGCTTGGGGATATCTTCTATGGATTTGCACCATTTAGGAGATGAGAGAGGAGGTTAATGACTATCTATGAATCACCTTCTGCTATGAGGAGGGATAGGCCTTGTTCTTTGGTTTCTTGCAAACCTTTGAGCAGTCCCCAGATTTCCGATGCATTGTTGGGGTTATGCCCCACATTTCTGGCAGTGATGTGGAGGATTTCTCCTTTGCTGTTGTGAATGGCTGCTCCATATCCTATGGGTCCCAGATTTCCCTTGGAGGCTTTGTCAAAATTTATTTTGTAGAAACCTATTTGCGGAGCCTCCCAGTGGGAAGGGATGGTGTTACGAGTGTTTCCTAGGGAGGGGACCAAAAGAGAGGGAGGGAAATTGAATTGCGAAGAATTGAGGATGAATCACTCATTCATTGGGTAGCTCAAGTCTTGATCTGTCCAGTGGTGCAATTATATTGTTTCCTTTATATTGGAATGAATTTTAGACCAGACTTCTTGCAAATTCCGGGAAGCAGATTTAAAAATTCGGCGATTTCGTTCCTTCCAGATTTACCAAAGGATGACGCCAGAAAGAAGCTTCCAAATTCTATTGAGGATGGGAGACTAAAAAGTTGACTCTCACCATCCCTTGATTGTTTCTCGAATACCTGTATAGTTCCTATCCAAGGTTATCATGATGCTAGCACTCTGATCCCAGAGACACAAACTATAGGAGCAAAGATTGAGAATATGATTTTGTGTCTCCTCCTTCGTACCACATACATGACACCAAGAAGGGATTATAAATCCTCTTTTTCTTAGGTTTTCCCAAGTAAGAATTCTATTGTTCATCGTTAACCAAAGGAAGGTGCTAATTTTTTTCCATAGCTTTGCTCCCCAAATTTTCCCCCAAACCTCTTCTTTTAGAAGGGAGCTATGTCTTGCACTGAGGGAGAAAGATTCTTGTATGTTGAAGGTGCCAGTGTTGGTGTGACCCCACCTGAGGATTTCCTCCCCTTGTTGGATAAAGATTCTCCTTGATTTAAGCTGATCCAACAGTGGTTGAAGATTTATCTCATGGGGGATGTTCAGATCTTCGTGAATGTTTTTCCATTTGCACTAGGTGTCTCTTGAAACTTCTATAATCCAAAAGTCAGCCACTTTATGAAGGCCTACAACTGTCTTTAAGGGAATGAAAGGGGTCAAAGAGGGATCTGTGTTTAGGGCTGGAAGTTGTTGCCAGGAATCGCTCTAGAAGAGAGAGGAAGTCCCACCATGAAATTCCCCAAAAGTGTGATCCATTATCAGTCCCTTGTTGTTCCTTGTTGCGTTCCATATAAGAGACCATGGGCTCTGACCATTCCATCTGATTAGATCCTTTTCCAGAGTGGATGGGGTGTAGTTTTTCCTCCAAAGGCATGCCCAGAGGTCTTGCGGCCTTTTTAACCATCTCCACTAATTTTTTTCACTAAGGACTTTATTGAGAAGAGAGGGGTCTATGAGATCGATTCCCCCTGCATTCTTCAGTCGACACACTTTTTTCCAATTGACCAGATTCATTTTTCACCCCTCTTTGGTTCCCTACCACTAGAAGCTCCTTTGAATATTTATTAAAGAGATGAGGATAAATTTTGGGGCTGCTAGCATCGAGAATACATAGATCGGGAGGGCTTGCAAGATAGATTTGAGGAGGATGAGGCAACCAAGCAGATTGAGGGAGTGGAAAGACCAAGAGAATTTTTCTTTTTGTAAGCTGGAAAGTAGAGAGTCCCAAGAGGTATTTCTTAGCGGGTTATCAATTAAGGGAATGCCAAGGTATTTGGAGGGGAGGACGTTACGGGTAAATGCCAAGAGCTACGTAATATGACATTGGATCTGGATGGGCATGTTCAAGAAGAAAATTTGTCATTTGGAGAGGTTGAATTCCATACTTGAAGCCTCATAGAAAAGGTTGATAACAACGCAGATGCAGAGAGCTTCTCGGACTATGGGGACTCCCATGAGGAGTATATCATCCACGAACTGACTGTGTGAAATGGGTGGATAAATCCTATGGGGGGTGAGACCAGAGAGGGAGTGGTCTGTGATGGCTTCTTTAATGGATCGAATTAGTCCTTCCACCATTAATATGAAGAGAAAGGGTGAAAGTGGATCCCCTTGCCTTATTCCTCTGAAGGGAGAGAATGGTTTGGAAGGGATGACATTGCCCAGGATGGAGAATAGGGCTGACGAGGTGATATTGGCTATATAGGAGACCCACAAGGGATCAAAACCAAAGGTGAGAAGGTTTGATTTCATGTAGTTCCATCTTAATTTATCAAAGGCTTTAGAAAGATCCAATTTTAGAAGCATACTTGGAGACTTGGTCGTAGGAAGTGAGTGGATTACTTCGTGAGCCCGGATGACACTATCGAATATTTGTCTGCCTTCCACATATCCTGACTGTTCTGGAGAGATGATTAACGGTAGGATAGGTTAAGATGCTTAGCAATGATCTTCCTGAGAAGCTTATAGATTACATTGTAGAGTGCAATGGGTCGGAAGTGAGAAGGGGAGGTGGCTTTGTTCTCTTTGGGAATGAGAGTGAGAAAGGTGGAATTGAGGGATTGAAGGATTTGTCCATATTTTCTGGAATCCTCTATGATTTCCCAGACATCTTCACGGATGACGTTCCAGTAGTGATGGAAGAAATCTGAAGTAAATCCACTCGGCCCAGGAGCTTTGCCGAGCGGTGTGTCCCTTAGGGCTTGGTCTACTTCTTCTTGAGTGATAGGGCTCATCAATATCTCGTTCTACTCTTTCATGACCTACTTAGGAATGTGCTTGAGGATAGAGTCAATCACAAGGGATCGATCTATAGGGGGTTTCGTACGAAGTTTTTTGTAGTAAGAGAGTAATTCCTTTTCTATATCAGCATGTTGTTGAATTTCCAGCCCTTGTTCCGAAACCAAGTGAATGATGTGATTTGTGTGTAAGCCTTGGACCATTGATCTATGGAAAAATTTAGTGTTTCCCCCCCATGTTTGAGCCATTGGATGCAATATTTTTGTCTCCACGATATTTCTTCTTGCGCTCATCTTTCAGCTAATTGGTTATTGGGGAGAGATTCTTGTTCCTTTAGAGAATCAGTGAGGCATTGTTATCTGATCTGGTGTTGGAGGTTTTGTATTTGCTGATTGAGGATTTCCTAAGCATGAAAGATGTTGCCAAAAGTAAACTTATTCCAATATTTCAATTACTGCTTGAGATTTTTTAGCCATTTTTGAAATTTGTACATAGGATTTCCTGTTGGGATTGCAACTTCTTTCCACCAAAGCTTAATGTTATCTTGAAAATCCGGGTGTGTCAACCAGAATTTTTCAAAGCGGAATGGTTTCCTGCCTGGGGTGCCACTGATTTTTATCGATAAGAGAATTGGCCAATGATCAGATCTTGGAGTGTCAATCACTATGGCATTCCAAGCTATCCCATCCAGCATGATGGATTCTGAAATTAAGAATCGATCTAATCTAATGGAGACATGATGCATACCCGAGCATCTATTGGACTAGGTAAAGGGATCATTGTTTGTTTCTACATCAATGAGATTCAACAGACCGATGGCTCGGTGGAACTGCTCACTGTCATTTCCAAGCCTGCACGTGCCCCCCTTCTTTTCCTCCAAACTTGTTATCATGTTGAAATCTCCCCCAAGGATCCATCGTTGGATGCTGATGTGATTGAAAATCCATTCTAAGTGGTGGAGGAAGGCTTCCTTGTCTTCTAGCCTTGAAGGTCTGTAGACATTCATGATGAAGCTGTGTTTGTTCGAAACGATAAGACGGAAGGAGGTTGTGATAGTCCAGTTGGAGGTGAAAAAGCCTTCCATCAATACCGTGACTGGGTTCTAGAGAATAGAAATCCCTCCCACGGCCCCCTTTGCGTATATTTAGAAAAGATTAACTTGTTTCCATCATTTTTAAAGAATTTGAGTAGCTTCCTCTCTCTCTCATTTAGATTCTTGCAAAAGAAGAATGTCTGGTTGTTCCTTCATTATCCTTTCTAGAAGCAACCCTTTCTTGCTTCTTGCATTGAGACCCCTTATATTCCATGATAGCATCTTCATGAGGACGTTGAGGGTTGGAGAGGAGGGAATTTATCTGAGATTAGATGGATCTGGTCTAAGTTCACTAGGAAATTGCCCACATCTTGAATGAGTTGATGTTTTGGTTTCCTGCCTCTTTTTTTTCTCATCTTTTGTAGATTTGCACTGATCCTTCGAGCTACCTTTTTGTATTCCAATATTTGAATTAGCACGGGTCGATCCTCCTACTATTGAGTTTAGGAAGAATTTGTGGACTTTGCGTATTTGATCCGTTGGTATAGTGTAGAGATGTTGTTTTCGATAGGCTTGTTCCAGGTGTGCCATATCTATTCCTGCGAGCTCTTGATATTCCAAATCTATGTCAGGGTCTCTGATTTCTGGTCCAAGGTTTGGAGGTAGGGAAGTATCTGAGAGGGGGATTTGAGAAGATCCTGGGGCATAGGGAGTGGGGTTTGTAGATCCTTGGACTTGCAGTGGGATTGAGGGGTTTGTCAGGGGGTCAGAGGGAATGATGGGATTTTCTAACGGGGTCTGAAGGGATTCGAAAGAGTTACTAGTTGAGGGTCTAGAGGGGGCTTGGGGGGGCGCTCTTTTGGCTGGGTTCCTGTGGAATCCCATGACTTGGGTGAAGTCATCCTTGGTTTTGTTGGGATCCTCCAGATTGGATTTTCTAGGGTTATTTAAAGGACATTCATGGAAGAGGTGACCATGTTCATGAGATTTCTGACAACGAAAGGGGATGTGCTCATAGTCTAGGGTTTGGGACCATTCTTCATCCTGGTAATCTAGGGTTATGGCTCCAGGAAGAGGTTTGGAGATATTCAAATAGACACATATTTGATCATAAGCGGTGTACCTTCGTTGTTTTGTTTCCTCCAAAGCCTTGACATATATTTCTATCATGTTGTCGATGTCTGCTAGTATTTCTTCCAGCCAGAACTCTTGAGGTAGCGAGTACAACCTCAGCCAGACCGGAGCATGTGTGAAGTCTTCCTTCTCGGGGTTGAACCTTTCTATCTAGAAATGGAGGAAAAGACCTGTCGAGTTGTAAAAGTATGGTCCTCCCTCAAATATTATGTTCATGTCCTCCAAGTTGTGTAGGATGATAGTGAAGAAGCCTTTTGATCCAAGTTGGAGGTCATAGTGACCCTTGGGCTTCCACCAGTGTTGAATCCATTTGACTAAATCCTTTTTCGATGGTCATAATCCAAGAAATTTCCTTATCAGGGTGAAATCCTTCATATATTGTTTATGGTCTTCTATTAGTGGAGAGCTTATAGTATATTTGGGTGTTATCAGGGCCCGCAGGATGCATTTGCTTGGTTCCTATGTGCGAGTCGTTTTTGGGTGGTTAGGTTCAGGATCTATTTCCATCGGTTTCCCCTTCGACATCTCTTCCTCCCAGATGATGTTCTTCATTTCCATTGGAAGCTCAAAGGGAAGATGCTTGAATGTTTTGAAGCCTTTCTCCGGTACGGTGACAGAGCTGTAAGAGGGGCTAGTTGGCCCCCCTTCCTTGGCCTCCATGGCTGCAGCAAGGCGCAAGGTGGCACGCGTAGGAGACTTGTGGATGAAACCCTAGAAGAGATGAATTGATATTGATTTGTTATGTTTACAGATTGTTTAAATTGAATACTAATTTTCAGTATTAATATGATATGCATTGAACTAGAACTATAAATGATAGTTTTTTTTATTATTTAAAATTTATGAGGTCATAAATAAATTATAAATGTTTGATTACATTGAAATTAGGACTTTGAATACACATCACAAACAGAAAACCATTAACATTTCTAAAACTTCCAAGACAATCATTAGAAAAGGACATGGTGATACATTATCACTGCAAACAAAAAAATGGAGAAAAATAAAGTTTGAAAGAAAAAAGTGGCAATGTTGTATCTCCACTTGGATTTGCCTAGAAGTTGTTCGTTTAATCTGATTTTCCATAGTTTTATCTCCCTCACTTATTTGTTCTTGACTTCTAACATTACATAAGATTATGGCATTGAGTCCTCTATGGTAGGTAAGAATTCTCCCTCAATTTGTTGATCTAGCATGGATGGTTCATAGAGTTTCAAATTTTCCACATTCACAACTACAATTTACTTAAGATAAATCATGTTGCAAAGGATAGAGGAGAATATATGCAAACAATGTTTATAATGTTTTGGGCATTGAGAGTTTACATTAATAATAAATATCTACATATTATTGTTTCGAGATCAATCTTTATAATATGTTATTTACCATATTATTTGATTTACTTTTTGGATTTCATTTTTATGTGAATCATTGCTTTAAGATAAAATAAACATTAAATATTGTCATTTTTATAGATGGAAACTATAAAAATATGTAAAAAAATGTTGTTGTTTTTTCCAATTTTTAATTTTTTATTGTGTAAAAAATGCTTTATTAGACTTTGCATTTTAAACACACACAATTTTCATTATAATAAGAACTTAACATATATTTATTGTTGAATGCTTAAAATTAATGTTATTTTTACCTATATCTATCTGATACACATTGAAGTAAAGATATAAATATGTTAAAAAGTAATATTTTCATAAATGAATTAAAAATATATAATTATATAAAAATTATAATTTTGAAAAAATAAATGACATACAACATTAATAATAATATTTTTTTCCTCATATGAGGTGATAGGGATGAGTCACTTCCAACCCATATTGCAATCCATAAGCCATAATAACCAAAATCTAGCGGACAACGATGACACATGGGAGGATGAACATGTAAGAGAAGGTGGTCATATGTGATGTCCTTCAATTATTATTTTCACATTGTGGTTTGACATAGGTTGCATTAGGGAGCCAAGGGAACATTTTGGATTTCCCATGACTAGTATTGAAAAAGAGAGTAAGCAAGAACATGAGAACTTCGATTATGTTGATGATGGCCATAGAGATTTTCATTGAGATACCTCTTCTCATGATCATATGCATGTGGAATAATATGGCCTGTAGGCTATGCGATCAATAGAGAGACACCAAGGAAGAAGAGAGAGTTGAAATTATGAGAAAGATTGATTACATAGTGCCCTTCCTAGTGTATAAGGCTCCTTCAAGTCCAAGGGAGAGGGGATATAGAGAAGGAGAGAGTTGAAATTATGAGAAAGATTGATTACATAGTGCCCTTCCTAGTGTATAATGCTCCTTCAAGTCCAAGGGAGAGGGGATATAGAGAAGGGGTAAAGGATGACTAAAAAAATACACTGGTGTGTGGGGGACACCCACCATCCTATAGTTCACAACAACAACTTAACCAATTTTAGTTTAAGCTAGACTAAAAGTATATAGAGGAACAATTAATTGTTAGGGAGTTTAGTAAAAGGAACAAACCTACCATGATTTGTTACCTTCACAACTTGAAAGAGATGGACATGGGATTTTCTAGGAGTCATAATACCATATTATCCCTCACTTTAGACTTATACTTTCATACTAAAGAGCTCATTTCCAGGAATTTAGAATGAAATGGAGGAGAGTTGTAACAATGCCCTATAAGACATAAAGGAGGAATTAAAGTTGTGGATGATAAGTATCTCTTTCCCCTCCAAGATATTAAAGGTTTAGAAAGGGTATGAAATGAGGAGGGAACATAATAGAGAGATGAGAAACCACTAGGCACAAATCCTTTCTAACCCATCCCACAGGACATTGAAGATGAATAGGCAACAAAGGAAATGGGTTCCATCCCATCTTGCACTTATGTTTCTATGTTTTTTAGTAATGCTAGAGGACATGGGGTAGTTTGTTTGAAAAACACTATGTTTTTTATAAGTAATAAGTTCAAGGCCATGTGCCAAACTACACTAAATATATTTTATATAATAAATATTTCAAATATCAAGGTTAGAGGCCAGTTGATGGGTAGCTAATGGTATATTTTTGCGATGCTAAAAATATCAAGCCTTAAACTATATTAGCTAAACAAAAATTTGAGCATGAATCATCTATAGAACCTTCAACTTTGTACATAACTACATTCGCTTGCCTACTATGATATAAAATGGTTCCATTAATAAATTTTGAAAAATAAGAAAATGTCAAATTTTGGGTTTAAAAAAAACACTGGAAAAAATTGGAAAAACAACATTTAAAAAAATGTTTATACTTGATAACTAATAAGATTCAAAATATCAGAAATATCATAAAAAGAGTGTCATTGGTAGCATCATTTTTTGAAACGAGGATAAAATTAATAGCTAAATGGAACCTCTTAAAAATTTTGAACTCTAGAATGTTCTCATCAAACTCATAACTATGCTAAATTAAATGAGAATAAACAACTCCAAGCCCCATCCATCCTTGGAACAAAATTGACTGAATAGTGCCATGTCTTACGCACAACCAAGCACACCTTCACTCCTGCCATCAACCAATGATTTCACTTGTACATCCAATTGAGTATCTAAATCTTTTAGAGGTCAATTATCATAACTATGCTAAATTAAAATGAAAAAAAAAAAAAAAAATTCAAGATTAAACATTATTAATAAATTAAATATCAATCAATCTATGATAACATAGGTTATATTGAAACTTAGAAGGATTTAGGGGAGTTGAAATTTTACTATAGCAACTCAAGTTGTTCTTATTTTGTAACATAGGTTATATTGAAACTTAGAAGGATTTAGGGGAGTTGAAAGTTTACTATAGCAACTCAAGTTGTTCTTATTTTGTACTAATTTTAGTATGCTTAATGAATAAAGTGGTGCTTTATGGATCCTATTTATTTCTATGTTATTATGAATGTGTATGAATAACAATTTTCTCTTTAGTGTTGTTAGAAATCCCAATGGAAATGTGATATATTAATGGACAAGACTCTAGATGCTTTGTTGTTTATTTCATTTGATTCATGGTCATGATCTACTTAAGGAAGCAATTTGTATGAATATTTTATAGGAGACATATATAGAGGTTAATAATTTAGTAATATATATAAACTTTAACACTTAAGGACATTGGATCGTAAACTTAGATGGTAGAGTCTCCTTATTAGGAAACAATGTTTGATGAGGAGATAAGTATGGTATGGTAAAGTGACTAAGAAATAAATAAATAGTTTTACGAACAAGAAGATGATTTTTTTTCCTATTACGAGGGTTTACTCTTAATCGTGATGTAGAAACTTTAAAAAATAATATGTTTCCATTGAGGAGCATGACATTTTTTAGTGCAAGTTCCGTGCATTGATTCATAAGTGGTTTAATTAGTAAGTGAATATGAAACCCAATGTTTAGAGGTTGATTGAGAGAGTTACATTGAATGCTAACATATTCTAAATGTTGGATAATTCGGGCTATGAGATAACACATTCTGTTGATATTTGGGTGTTGATCTAAAACACTGTTTTATAATCTTAAGGTCAATTTCACAAGGATATGAATCTCCTTACGTTTTTATAGAGGTGATACTCCTATTTTTCTTATGAAATTATGTATAAAAATATAAATTAAACTTGAGAAGGACAAGGTTTATTGAAAAATTAATAATCACATTCAGAACAATACATGATATTGGGACCAGGTATATTCCAAAGAGATTATATACAATATGTTACAAAATTCATAAAGTAAATGAGTATGATAAATAAAAGGCTGACATTTCCATATGATAAATAAAAGGATAGCATTTCCATCACAACATTCATCAAAACAGTAAACAATATCCATAGAAAGGAGAGAATAAATATGGACCACATTTGGAAGAGAACTTTAAATGATAATTTCATTAAACACCAAAAATATAATGATGGATAAATATTTGAAATATTAGGATTTATATCAAAGTATTTGATAATACAATAATGTAATATCCCAAGACAGTTCTTTCAGAGTCTCAAAAAATAATATAAGTCCTTAAATACAAAATAAATGTCTTTAAAGAAAAGATTTCCCTTCGCCCTTCAAAGAGGATTGGGATGGGGCTCTTGCGGACCATAAAATGAAAAGACGTGGAAGAAAAGAGAAAGACAATCAATGATCAATTTGATAATACAATATTGTAATATCTCAAGACAATTCTTTCAAAGTGTCAAAAAATAATATAAGTCTTTAAATACAAAATAAATGCCTTTAAAGAAAAGATTTGCATTCACCCTTCAAAGAGGACTGGGATGGGGCTCTCGCGAACCATAAAATGAAAAGGCGTGGAAGAAAAGAGAAAGACAATCAAGGATCAACCTGGTTTTCATAGATAACTGGGAAATAAAATACAATATGACAAATGATTGTGGAAGAAATAGACTTAAAAGGGAGGAACAAAGTTGTTGCTTGACTCACCGTGATGGAAAGTTTTTGTAACCATTTAATTGCTTGGAGGTGTTTCTTTTATAGATGCTTGTTGTGGTTGAGGTGAAATAACCGTTGCAAATATTTCTAGATTTTTTGGCTCGGTGATTTGGATTAATTCTTTCTTTAACCATTTCTCGATATACTCCCTCAAAGGAGCTACCATAATCTCATGCCTAGTTTTGATCTCAAATAATTCATTTTCAAATTCTCTCATGTCCATACTCGATTTGTGCAACGTGTCATCCACTTCATCATTTCCATTAATATACCTGACTAACCACTTTTCAACTTCTTCTTTGGAAAACTCTATTGTTTTGGTAAATTCATTTTCCCAAGCTACTTTTAATGCATCAAGTTGATCTATTAATGTTTCCTTTGATCAAATAATTGTATCCATTAATAGATTATGACCATTGTGTTCTTTTGTAAGATCAACAAGTTTAAGGAATAAATCACCTTTTTGATTTTTTAAAACATATAACTCACTTATCATTTCTCTCAAAATTTTGATTCTCCTTAGTGAACATGCATTGATATGTTTCATCTAAGTAGTTGAAGGAGGTTTCTTATCTTTTCTATGGGCATTTCTTAAGCTCAAAAGTTTGTCCGAGAATGTACTCATAGATTCCTTGGCCGAGAATGTACTCATAGATTCCTTATGTTGACTCTAACACAAGTGTTGGTTGAATTGTATTCAAGGGCTCTGGGAATAAAGGTTTTGGCATTAAAGCCACTTCTAATTCTTTTATATTTTGTTTCAACTCTAGATTTTTCATTTCCATAGTATCAACAAATTGCTTCAAAGCCTCTCTGGTTGTGCGGCGAAATTGTGCAATTTCCAATGGTGCAACCCCATTGAAATCAATTGATGATTTCCACTTTTCTGATAACTTTTTGTTTCTTGTATTTACTCTTTCTAGTAACAATTTTTGTTATTCTCAATTGTAGGCAACATGGTGCAAAGGAACATATTATTCTTAAAAAAATTATGGTTCCTAGGTAATTAGGCCTTCAACAATTTCCTTGGTTTCTAGTAGTTTTTATGCAGACCAATTGGGTTCTTCAATGAGCTCATCAACATCCATTGCTCGTGGAATTTCTTGGGTTTCAGGTATGCTGAACCCTATTCTTTTTGTATTTCTTTTTATTTTAACATAGGTATACATAGTATGTGATTTCTCAAAATTTTTCCTTGGTGGGTCCTTATCACCACCATCATCTAAACCTTCGATGATTTTCTCATTTCAATACCATTGGTCCTATATTTTTTTCTTGATGGAGTGATCTTCTGGGAATTATTTGGTGAACAAAGGCTTATCTGCTACTTCTCTTCCATGTTGTAGGTAACCTTGATTGGTAATGATCAATTATTCCATATTATTTGAAACTTGGTCTGTCCCAAATTCAGGTATGTTCAAATTATCTCCGCCTCCTTTTGGAAATTGATTAATTTAAGTGAAATACAAATAATAACCAATTAATTAATTCCATATGTGCAGTGAAATTTGTATCTGGGTCAAAACCCTTAACAAATTTGGATTCCTTTAAGCCAAGCTGGTCAAGATGGCTTGTAATTTCATCGAGGTGGGTTATGTTCTTTACATCGAATTCTATAATTTTCCATGGTAAGGGTATCTTTCCTTCTCTTGTTGAAAAAATGGGCTCAGGTTTTATACTGTCCACACATTTACTCAACAAAAAGTTTATCTAATACATAAAATGGGAGAATAAAAGGATTTTCTTCACCCCCAAACTACCCGATAACAATAAATTCCTTAGAATTATCATAAAATCCTTTCCCAGAGAGAAAGGTGGCAAATTCAAGAGATAATCTTGACATACTAAGGCCAAAGATCAACCTTTTGAACTTTTAAATAAAATTATTGTGAACTAGGTAAATTTTTTATTGATTTTTGTGTCTATAAAGGGTCGAATAACATGAATAAAATGGTTCAATATGGAAATAAACATTCCTTGCCCTCCACAAGTATTCAAATACATTACCATAAGCAATGGAAAATATGAGGTAAGAGGTCATATATAATTTTTTAGACTTTTTCAAATTACCCAGTTGAAAAGAAACTTCACTTGAAATAAGGTGGCACCAATATATAATGGCTTTCTCATGCAAAGTAGAATGTAGGACATATATAATATTTCTTTGTATAGATGCAGTATATTCCAGACCAATAATACGAGTAAACAACCGTGCAAACTCTCTGTATGGGTATTTTAGTGAATTTACCTCAATCCTGGAAATACCAGGGTTATTGCCTGGGTTGACCAAGTAATTACTTAGAAATTTTTCTCCTCCTTTGTGTTGTTTCAAGAATTCATTAGCCTCTTCATTTTTAAACCATAAAGTGGATGTAGGAAGTTGTAGCATTCTGGAAAATATTGAATGAGCTAAAGAAATGGGTTGATGTGCTTGAAGTTGAATTATTCTTTTCTCGGAGTTGAACTTATCTACACACCATTGAACAAGTTCTTTGAAATCTGTTACTTCTGGAACACAACTAGTTAATTCTATGCATGTCTTTCAAATTAGGTTCGTCTTCTTCTTGGTCAGAGAAATATCATGTAGTAATTGTATGCCCTTGACCACTGAAACTCTTGATTCTCATGCCCAAGTGTGTTTAGTGTGTCTCCACAATACAACTCCTTTTTCTTACTTGACATCCTTTTCTTTGCTTTTGGCTTTACAACTTAGAATATTGGTTTTTACTTAATTTCACCATGTATTGTCATGATAGTTAAATCAATGTAAATCTTCCTTTAATGTTGTCATCTTGCATGATATTTGAATTTGTTGCAAGGTTTATGAGTGTTTCACAAATTTAATAATGATATTATGCTTACACAAATGGAAGTTGATGTGGTGGGGATCATAAATTTGAAGGGAAGTGGTGATGTGATGTTGTGGTGGATGAAAAATGGTAAGTATGAAAGTGTAATATGAGGGTTGGAAAGTGAAAAATGTAGAACATGGGATTGTGAACCTGCGAAATTGAGGATATGGAGAAAAGTAATGAGGCTTGCACCAAAACAAGAAATATGACTAATTATGGGAGATGGTTGTTTTACGGGTCATGGAGGTAGAGGGTGTTGGATTACTGAGAGGGGGGGTGAATCAGTAATAGAGAAATTTAACCATATAATCCAAGTGTTATATCAATGAAGCATTAGTATCCAATAACTGCAGAGTAAATAAGCAATGAACAAATGAACAATCATACACATACACAGTACATCATTGTTTTACATGGAAACCCAAATCGGGAGAAAACCACGAAATGCTTTTTCTTATATGTCTTGAAGAATTACATTCATTGGAAGCACCAACTTCCTTTGTTTTCCAGCTACAACTGGAAGGAGGCTCCAACCCCCTAGTTTCTCAGGCTACAAC
>ML782292.1:359331-377644 GCA_009831015.1 Picea engelmannii
GAGTTATGTGACGTTCTACATACCACCAGAAATGGCATGACATGTAATATCCATATAGAATAGTATTATCTGAAAATATATCATAACTCATACCATTATCCATCAAACAAACTTGGGTCCATTACCCAAACCTGTGGTATCCAACTTCTCATGCCCATAACTCTCTAACCGTGAGTAATTATGTGACGTTCCACATACCACCAGAAATGGCATCACAAACACTATCCATATAGGATAGTTTCACCAAAAAATTTCTTGATCTTCATCTCGTTATTCCTCATACAAGCATGGGTCCTCCAACCATTCTTCTAGGATAACTCAATCCGTAAAGCGTCTTCCCGTGAGGGATTTCACCATAAGGGGACCACTTTGGAGTTCATCCATTTGTACACCTTATCATGAGTGAGTAATAAATACATGAAGAAACCATAATAATAGGTCAATGCACCATAGATAGTTGGTTGAACAAGATAATTCATCTTAGTAGTGATCTAGAGTGATGTAGACACTCATCGAAGTTTATCTTCCACCTAGTTTGAGTCAACTATGAAATCAATCACCAATTAATTGGGCTCACACATGTGAGGTAGAGAGAAAGGCATTCATGCATGAGATATGTTCCCTCCTTCTATTAAGCATGAAAAAATAAATTTCTACATCAGAGAAGAGTGATTGTTGCATGCATGAGTTTTCCTCCACTAGTCTAAGTAAATTCTCCACTAGGCTAACTAAACTCCTAACTAAATTCAAAATGAAGAGGGAGGCACCCCTATTTTATATGAGGCATCCTATCTTTTAGGAAATACACTTTGGAGAGAATATTCTATCTTTGGATAGTGCCCTCAACCTTAGACTATCAAACTTGGGAAAATTAATCATTAGGTGAGTGTGTAATTACTCCAACACCCCCCCGGAACACTAATATGGTGTCAATAATGAATTGGTTCTAGATACAAGGTCATGTTAGGTACCCATTTTAAAATGTATCTAAATGAATGAACACTGAAAAAGAGAGGAAAGAGGGAAAACCTCGTGGGAAAATCCTCCCCTCAAAGAACAATGCATAAAAAATGAAGAAGGAAATAAAGATAGGTGTTAAGAAATTATGTCTTGCACTCCAAGGAGATGTATGTATAGATCTGATGAAGTAGATGCACCGGTGAGATGTCTACATATATCCACTTTCTCTTATTGGAAATAAGAAGATCCAAATCCCCTTCATTCACATAAAGTTTCCAATACAGATTCTCTTCAACCTCTGGATAGGCCCAATGTAGAAATGCATGTGCATTACTGGTTCTATGGTTGTGAGCACATGTGGATCTCCCTCAAATTGTAATTTTTTCCCTCTATGATCAAATTGATAATATGTAAGATAATTGGTTCTCGGTATGATGGGTTGTTCCCATTTGGGTCTTTGATCTGCATGCTCAATATCTTCTGAATCTGATTTGGAAAATAGATCTAAAATATAGTAGACATCATCTCAAAATAATGGAACAAAATGATGCAGAAATACCTGTATAGAAGTCTTTGTATGTGGCTCGTGAGATGAAAAATTCTCTTCAAACTAAGAGCCTTGTTATTTTGGTGGATTTTTTGTTGGCATTGTCTTGTCAATCTCCTACATGCATTCTTCACAATCTTCCTCTATCCTGAATAGAACCTCTAATTTGGCCCATAGTTCATCTGGAGTTGAGAATGATGAGTCGTCTACATGGTACTATAGTTTAGGAGAAACATACATGCATATAAGTCCAAGAGCCATATATTGTCTATTGAGAAAACCATTTTTCTCTTCTGTAGAATCATGATTTACTTCTGTTGCCATGGTTAATTGATATAATCATCTTCTTCTTATAAGAATAATAATGTTTGGCTTCCATTCAAAATAATTGTGTGATGTAAGAAGTGATGATGACAATAATTCCATTCTTTCTAACTGATGCAATCTTCTGATCCTAAAACTACAAATAAATTCCATATTCACTTTCTCCTAGCAACAAATCTATGATACCATGTGAAATTCATAGAGAAACTAGATAGAGAAATTCACACAAAGCTTGCAAAAAACAACTAGAGAGAAAGAAGCAAGAATGAGAGAAAGAATTGAGAATGAATGTGTAAATTATATTACATGAGTGAGTAATAAATACATGAAGAAACCCTAATAATAGGTTAATGCACCTAATATGGTTGCATGACCAAGAAAATTCTCCTTAGTAGTGATCTAGAGTGATGTAAACAATCATCATAGTTTATTTGCCACCTAGTTTGAGTCAACTATCAAAGCAATCACCAGTTAGTTGATTTCACACATGTGGAGGAGAGAGAAAGACATGCATGCATGATATATGCACCCTCCTTCTCTTAAGAATGAAAAAATTTATTGTTGCATGAGAGAAAAGCAACTCCTTCATGCATGAGTTATCGTCCACTAGTTTAACTAAACTATCCACTAGTCTAACTGGACTCCTAATTGGAGTCAAACTGAAGAGGGAGGCGCCCCTATTTTATAGGAGGCACCCTATTTTTTAGGAAATACGCTCTAGAGAGAATACTCTATCTCTGGATAGTGCCCTCAACTGTGTCTCAACATTAGACTGTCAAAATTAGGAAAATTAATCGTTATGTGAGTGTGTAATTTCTCCAATAAGAAATAACATAATTTAGGTTTTTAAGGGAAGGAGAAAGAGAATAAATCCTAGTGCACTCCCTAGATAATATTCTCGGATTGATTTTGAGATGGAGAAGGAGGACTAGTTAGCTTTAACAGTACTATACCTTTTTTACAATGAGGTGGCTCCAAATCCATTATCCTTGGAGTTATTTCCTGTTAGAGCTCTCTCTATTCCAATTCTCCTTCAAGTATTCAATATTTTCCTCCACCTATTGTAAGTCCACTAGAAAATTGGGCATGTAAAAAAAAATGTGCAAATTGGGAAAAAAATTGAATGATAGGGAAAACTTCAATAGCATAACCATTAAGTGTCCAAAATATTTTTCCAATGTGTAAATAAGGATTTATTGTATAGGATTATGGTTCCTCTTTAGTGTTTTACATGAAGAGTAGGTCCACTTTCTAGAAATTTTCTAGAATATACATGCTTTCGATACACTTTCACTTATCAAAGTTAGTTGCATCAACAATGGTGCAATCCCTTATCGAAATTGACCATGTCAAACTATGTTCCATGTGCATGGTATTGTTTTTAGAGAGGCCATGTTAATTTTGAAGAGAAACCCACACATGAAAAAATAACCAATTATAGAGAATGTTATAATTCCAAAGTTCAAAGAACAATTTCAAGATTTTCATACTAAGTAGACTAGATATGGATGCATTCATAAACAAAACAAAAAAACAATTTAGTACAAGATCAAATATAGACCAAATATAGAGGTTAACAAATTCCTTCTAATGTATAAAGTCAATGGAACATTATATGATCAAAATATATTACATTTTTCTTCATTTAAAATGAATGAACTTTTGAGATAGGAATTCTCCTAAGAAAAAGAGGAAAAGGAAACCACCTGTGATCACAACAAAAACAAGTATTGCATGGAAACGTAGTCCCTGCTGGGTTGGAATGGGAATAAATTCACTTCTATGGAGGGACCGAGGGAGAAATAGAAGGCCAAAGCAGCAGACACGTGGGAAGCAACTTGATGTACAGGTGGTATCCATGCAGAAAATGACTCGTCCAGTGTGTCAAACACCATCCATAATACACCGGGTTGGTAGATGACCCGGGTAGAATGTCACTGTGGAAGTAAGGCCGGAGCCCCGATGAACTGAAGTCCCGAATTCCATAATTAGTTAATCATAATATTATATTAATATGGGGTTAATATGCCGATATTCTTGCAGATTAATCTATTAGCACCGAAACAACAACCTAACGAGGATGTCAATCCTACTGCGCTTTTTATAGATGTGATACTCCTGTTTAAGTTTTTTCCTGGGGCGTTTATCGTTCAAATATGGGACTTAGAAAATTTCCATGGTAATGACTCGAAGCAATAAAAAAGGATAGTAGTAGTTTTTTTTTTTGAAATAAAGGTTCTTGGAAAAAAAGACCAGGAATCACACACATTAAACATTCAAATTTAATAAGCACAATTTCCTGACATCCAGCATAGTTGAAGATGGAAATTTCTCAACACATAAAAATAAAAGAAGATGACCGATATGCATAAAGACAACTAATTTAGCATTCTGAAAACAGGCCCACAAGGTACCATCGAGATTGTTCTCGAAGTAGTTTTCTTTGAAATTTATCAAAAAATAATAATGTTTGTTACATATTTCTAGAAATTTAAATGTTTTTATCATATAGACTATGATTGGGGCTCCCGCGGACCATAAAATAAATAATTACAAGAAATAGGATTGTAGAAAGAAGAAGTGGGCGACGATAGAGAGGAAGACCTGAAAATAAGAAATTGGAAGTTATCAGCCTTTGGTTAGAGATTTCTATTTAAAGGGGTGGAATAAATGGATTGATAAAGAAAGCAGGATGTGATCAATATAGAATTACTATGATGGTATCTATTTCTCCCTTTGCTATTTGCTTGCTGATGCCTTTTTATTTCTCTCATCAACGACCCCTGGAATTGTGCCAACCGGTTGTTGCCCTTCATTGGTGAGCTTGTCGATTCCCCTTTGGAGCCATTCTTCAATGTAGCTTCTCATGGGGGCCACGTTGATTTCATCTTGGATTTTTATGTTGAACATATCATTTTCTAATTTCCTTATATAGATAGAAATACTAGGCAGAGCCAGTTGTCCACGTCATCTTGACCATATTCAAGGATGCTGTAAAAATTTTCTAAAGACAACCCCTTTAAAATATCAACTTGTTCATTGAAGGATTTCTTGGTTAAGGACAAGGAGTTCATGAGGATTAAGTTTGGGTATTGAACCTTGTTGGTACTTCCGGATAAGTCTATTTCGATCAGGTTTCTAAATAATTCTTCTTTCTCTAATATGGCTTGTTCACATGATTTGAAAATGAGATGTAGGTTCTTAACTTTCTCTTTCCAGTATGCTTTTAATTGTTTGATATGGTTTGGGGAGGGGATATCTTCTTGTCTTCTTCTTAGATTTGAGATGTTGATGACATGGTTGACAAAAGGGATCACCGTCTCTAGATAGAAACATTCTTCATTTTTTAAATCCTCCTGCAAATGTTTGTGCAAAGTATGTGCCCTCGTTCGAAAGGAAGCTATATTTTTTTATGTTTCCTAGGCTTTAGTAATTAACTCCATTATTTTCTTGATATTCTTCTCCACATAGCCTCTATAGGATGTGAGGAGGCTAGAGTGGAGGATCCTTTTAACTTGCCTGCAGGGGTGGCAGGCATGGTTTTTGCTAAAGGATTGGTGAACAATGGGGTAGGAATCAAAGCTTCCTCCAATTCCTTGATTCGGTCATTCATTCTGGAATTCTCCACTTAAATTCCTCTATTTGAATCATCAAGAGGATTTGCGGTTTCTCAGTGAAGTCGAGAGATTTGGGATGGCTACATGTTCCTAAGGTTAATCTCTGAATGAGATTTCCCTTTCTTATTTGTCACATCTCTCTTTTCAATAATTAAATTTTTAGATTGGCTGTCAAAAACAACGCTCTGGAATACGAAGGATTCATATTCATCAAAAATGCCAGGCTCATCTATTTCCAATGTGGAACTATGGTGCATCGTTTCTATGGGATGATCAAATTTGTGGAACACTTCATCCACAACAGCCTCAAGTTGCATGTTCTCACTTTCAGTTTCGGGCTCTTCCACTTGCCCTACAACTTTTTTTCTCTTCTTCGTCACGGGAAGCTTGTGAGAACTATCAATTTATTCATAAGGAGGGTTCTTATATCCTCCTCTATTTGAATAATTATGGGTTGATTTTTTATTGGGGTGGGTTGTTGGAGCGATACTTTGTAATGTCGTGCTCTTGGGAGTGCTAGGAGGGGACTGGAAACTCTTCTCACCAAACCATTTTCCCAGTTGTTTGTACAATTCAGTTGTTCTTTGCAATGTCTCTATGTCGCCATCGTCAGGAGCATGAGTGTTGTCATCATTGTCTCTGTCTTCGTTCAGGAGTGTATGGATAAAAGAGCTGCTAAAGCCAACTACTAGTAAATGTTCTAGAAAAATCCCATTAGGGTTGAACCCTCTCAGCCTTTCAACATATCTTAGGTTCAAGTTGTTGAAATGGCCTGCGAATTCGTCAATCTTGTTGACCTTCCTGAACACGAAGTCCCCAAATTTCCAAGGCAGAGGAATGAACTACTTTTTTCTTTTGCCATGGAAAAAATGAAACCAGTAGTTGTATTTCCTTGTTACTTTTGTAACAAATAGCTTGTTCGTGATGTGACATGGAAGGAAAGAGGGATTTTCCTTGTAGCCAAAAATCATTATTACAATGTAATTTTCCATTTGTTCAAGTGTCCCCTTCCTGTCCAAAAACTTTGTTGCATGGTCAAACATCTGAGGAGCATCCTTTCCTAACAATAAATCTTTGAAAACTGATACAAAGTCATTAAAAACCTCATAAAAACAATGGGAAGCCTTGTGCCTCCACAAGGCTTGGTACCAGAACGTTACTGGGTCGAATTCAAAGTTTATCTTCTTGGACAGAGATAGTTTTGGAAACGGACAACAATGTGATATCATGAAAACCAAGTAGGATGACATATAAAATTTATTCTCTTCTTTGAATCATGACAATTAGGAACATATTTCAAAGGAAATTAGCTTCAGTGCATCAAAAATAGATTGTTCCTTGACTGTGAAATACAAAATATAAATAACCATGTGGTAAATGCTTGTTGTGGATTCCTATCCCGTTATTCTTGTAAACAGACAAGCAATTTACCGAAATGGATTTCTAAAAGAAATGACCTGCAACTTTGTGATATCTTCAGAAACTATTGTCGGGTCTTCCAGGAACTCAGGTAAGAGGTCCAAACCATTATCATGTTTTTTTAGGAACTTCTTGTAGTCTTTTCCTCTGAAGATCAATGTTGGCTCCGACAGTCTTAACATCTTGCAGAAGACCTGAGGTGACAAAGAAACAGGAGAATCGTTGCACAGTGGAATAATTATTTGTCTTGAAATGTATTTTTCGGCGCACCAAGAGACCACCTCCTTACAGTCAAAAACTTCAGGGATGCAGCCTGCATGAGCGATTCTTGAGGTCCAAATCACATTTGTTCTGGGAGGAATAGGATGAATAGTAAGAGTAGTCCTTGGACCACTTGAAGTTCTAGTCCTCACGCCCAAAGATATTCATTGTATCTCCACAAAATTGTTATCGAGTTGCTGCCATAAGTTTACAAGAATGTTTGTTTTGTCCAGACGATGTTTGAAATGAATATTTGGAAGGGATAATATAACCCTCCACAAATATTGGTCCAATGCATGTGAATGGGAGATCTCCTCGAGCCTTTCGCTCATTAATGACAATCTCGACAGTTGTTGCATGATGTGTTGTTAGCATTAGAGACTAGTAATTGGATACTTAGAAGTGCGATGATGGTGGTTACAACAAAGAGAAATTAAGAATTGGAGATTTCGTAAACGTGCCAACGTGATGACCTGCCAAAGAAATTCCATGATGTTTGAGATGAACAATCGAAAGGGATAAAATAACTCTCCGCAAATATTGGTTTAATGCATATTAATGGGATATCTCCTCGAGCGTTTCACTCATTAATGACAATGTTGACGGTTTCTGCATGATGAGTTGTTAGCATCAAAGCTTACTAATTTCATATTTTGAAAGAAGTACGAAGGTGGCGGGGACGAGAAAGAGAAATTAAGGAATGGATAATTATCGAAAGCGGTCCTCCGAGCTTCAAAATAGGGTTACAAGGTATAACCATGAGAGGTGAGGACTCGATGGTCAAATTTTATGTCTTAGAAGTTTTGAGTGAAAAATGCATAACACAGAAGAGTGCATGATGGGACAGTCCAATGATCAATTTGTATATCGCAGAACTCTGGGCATTGTTTGCAGGACACAGAACATTGGAAGCACAATCGTGAGCCCGCATTTCCAGGAACCCGCAATCTAAAAAGTGGCTAAGTATGGAATATGGAAACGGTAGGCCAGACTCATTTTAGCTAATATATTGAAATTTGTAATAGATATCCCATTACCTGGAAAGATTTTTTTTGCATGTTTCTGGGCAAGTTGTGTAGCGATAGTCAATGTGACTGTCTCGTCGAGCCTTTTGCTTATTAATTACGATCTGTATGGTTTTTGCATGATGAATTGTTACCATTAAACCTTGGGCATTTTATACTTTGAAAGGAGTGCAAAGGTGGTGGGCATAGGAAACAATGACTAGGAATTGGAGATTTCATGAACCCGCCAACCTGAGGATTCACGAAAGAGATTCCAAGAAATGGGAAAGTATGGAAAGCAGTTGAACATGCTTCAAACTAGGGTGACAAGGGTTCCTCGGGAGGCATGACGCCCCAACGCTCAAATTGTATGTCTCAGAACTTTTGAGTGCAAAATGTGTAACATAGAAGAGTGGATGATGTGGGAGTCTGGCAATCAATTTGTATATCGCGGAAGTCTGGGAGATCTCCTCGAGCCTTTCTCTCATTAATGGTAATCTTTACGGTTCCTGCATGATGAACTGTTAGCATTAAATCTTAACAATTTCATATCCAAAAAGAATTACGAAGGTGGTGGGGACAGGGAACAATAATTAAGGAATGGCTAATTATCGAAAGCGGTCGATCGAGCTTCAAAATAGGGTTACAAGATATAACTAGAAGAGGTGAGGGCCCAAGGGTCAAATTGTATGTCTCATAAGTGTTGACCACAAAATACATAACACGGAAGAGGGCATGATAAGGCAGTATAGCGGAAAAATTGTATATCACGGAAATCTTGGTACTGTTTGCAAGTTGCGGAACATTAAAAACACAATATTGAGCCTGCCAATCCGGGAACCTGCAATCGAATTTTTTTATTATTATGGAATAGGGAAACAGTAGTCCGGACTTGTTTTCTCTAATATATTGAAATTTGTAATAGATATCCCATTACATGTGAATATCTTTTCTGCATGTTTCTGGACAAGTTGTGTAGGTATAGTCAATGTGGTTGTCTTCTTGAGCCTTTTGCTTGTTAATGACGATATTTACGGTTGTTGCATGATGAACTGTTAGCATTAAACCTTTGTTGTTGCATATTTGGAAATAAGTACGAAGGTAGAGGGCACAGGAAATGGTGACTAGGAATTGGAGATTTCGTGAACCCGCCAACCCGAGGATCCAAAATAGGGTGACAAGGGTTCCCCAGAAGATGTGAGACCCTGACGGTCAAATTGTATAGCTCAGAACTTTTGAGTGCAGAATGTGTAACACGGAAGAGGGGACGATGTGGGAGTCCGACAGTAAATTTGTATATCGCGGAGGTCCAGGTGTTGTTTGTAGGTCACGGAACAACGAAAATGAAATCTAGAGGCCGAAATAATTAATGTGCATTGGGAAGGGCATGAATGTGGTAGGGATGGAAGGGAGCGATAAATCATTTGAAAATTTTTGTGAACCTAGGTAGAGTGAAACTTGCGAGTTGGAGGAGCCCAGGATTGAATTGTAGATCAAAGAATTTTTGGGTGTAAGATGTATATTATGGAACACATGGAAAAAATTGGGTAAGTATGGAAAGGAATAGTGGTCGTTCGGAGTGTCGTAAATGGTGGTTTAATGCGTGTTAATGAGAAATGTCCTCAAGGTTTTTTCTTTTTAATGCCAATTGTTTCTTACCAGTTTGTTGAGTTTTCACTAGTAAAACCATAATTAATGTGCATTGGGAAGGGTGCAAAGGTGGTGGGGATGGAAAGTAGAGATAGATGCTTTGAAATTTTTTTGAACTCGAGTAGAGTGAAGCTTGCGAGTTCGAGGAGTATAGGGTGGAATTTTAGATCACAGAAGTTTTGGGTGCAAGATGTATATCACAGAACAAGCGGCAGGAGAGTTCAATAACGCCAACCCCAAAATCCACGACCATAAAATTGGCTAAGTATGGAAAGGAATGACGGTCGATCGGACTCGTGATGTGAGAATATAGATGGAGATGAAGATATGTCAATTCGCCAACCCGAGAACCTGCGATCATAGAAAGGATACTAAGTATATAACCAGAAAAGGATAATAGAGGGGAACAAGAAAAGGGAAAAAGGGGTAAGTATCTCACAAAACAACATATTTTGTTCATTTATGAATGCCCATATTTTTTAATCTCTGGTGAGTTCTCACTAGTAAAAGCATAAATTGCAGATCACAGAAGTTGTGGGTGCAAGATGTATACGACAGAACATGGGGCATAAGAGTTCGATTGTGCTAACTCGGGACCCAGTGGCCAAATAATTGGATAAGTATTGAAAGGGATGACAGTTTATCGGGCTGATGATGTGAAGATATAGATGAACATTAGCATCTTCCAATACTCCAACCCGGGAAGTCGTGATCATATAAATGCAACTAAGTATAGAACCAAAAAGGAATAATAGAGGGGAATAAGACAAGGGAAAAATGGGTAAGTATAGAGGAGGGAAAAGAAAGGGGGAAACGACCATTTAGTCTCAGCTATGTAATATACTTGGAGGTCGACAAATACAACTTCAAGTTTAAAGAGAATTTTTTTATATTTATTCGAATAGTATTCATATTAATATATCCTAATAGATTATTTGTGGTCCAAATGTAAACCACCTTCCAATTTGTAGGGTGTTTTTCGGCTCGCAAATTTTGTTCAAACCCATAAGCAATAGAAAAAATAATAATATATATGACGTAGCATTTTTATATGCAAGGATATTCTCAAATAGAAGAAATTGTAATATATGCACAACATTGAACATGAACATGACGTCAACACCTGGGTTAGCATGTTGAAATAGAGTCATTAATTGACTCTATTTAGGGGGGGGCGAAGAATGAAAGCAGGATGGGTCCACCCATTTCTTTCTTAAGTATAGGGTGGGTGCCACAGAACTATGTCCTATCACAAATTATTCTTCCATGTAAAATGTAAGGAGTGAATAGAGAAGATTTTATTTAAATCGAAGTGTTGGGCAGGGTAAAAAAAGCTTGTTGTGCATGTTTAACTACGGATCAAAGAGCATCTTAAATTCTTGTAGAAAAAGGTTGAATTCATCTATCAATAGATGTACATGAAAATGAGTCAATTTAAAAAAAAATACAAAAGAAAAAAGAAAACAATATTAAACATTGGAAAACACCATACAAAAACCTCAAATATTTTATATTCAGATAAACTAGGTTACAAAATACAACTAAGATTATTTCCCAAAATATCTCTCTTGAAATAGTTCAACACATATTCTCTTAAATTTAAATGTGTTTTCCATAATGACTATGATTGGGGCTCCCGTGGACCAAAAAATAAAATATGTACAAGAATCAAGCATGTAGACAGTCTTTTATAGATTTCAACTTGATCATCAAATGCTTGCCTGGTTAAAAACAATTATTTGAATATCAATTTCAGGTCTTGGATTTCATGGGTGCTACTAGTTAGATCTATCCCAACTTCTTGAATATTTTGTCTCTTCTAGATATGGTCTGCCTGAATTAACTTTTTATTCAACATTCCATACTTTGCTAAGTGTTAATTTCCCTCTATCATCGAAAACTTGGGTTTAAGGTTCCTTCCTTGTAATGTTCCTAGTCATCCACATATGAGACAACTTAGAGATGCGATTCAGGCCCAATTCAAAGATGAGGGAGTGATTTTATGTGACGTCATCTTTGGGCGAATTTTTTTTTTTGTTAGCCAATAGAAGCTGAGACAAAAAATTCAAGTATCTTGTGACTGGTATTCTCCCTGTATTCGATCATTTGTTTGGTTGAAAGGCTTGCTTGAAGATTTGTATGTTGAATTTCTTTGTTGTATTACTGTAAATTGGAAGGGACGTTTAAGTCACCTACAAAATGATCCTTTGTTGAAGTATATAGCTTCTTCCAACAACACAGATTTGGAAAGTGTATTAAATGTTTTTTTTTTGTTTGTTAATTTGTGTGGAACCTGTTGGGTACGCGATTAACCTGCGGCTTGAGAAACCGCGACTCAGGGGCATCTAAGCCGTCAAAATCACCCGGGGATCACACCCGACCTGAGCCACACCAACCCTTAACATGGTTGGAGTTTTTGTCCCCGCAGGTTTCGAACCGGTGACTTTAACATCACGGAGTGGCTTAACAACACACTCCATCACCGACTGTCCTACACCTCGGGGACGAAAGTGTATTAAATGTTGTAGATCACACCAGAATATATATTTCTTCATAGGAGTGGCACATACCATGGCTTACAAAATGTTCTGGAATATTCAAAAGTGACGCCAAATATTACTCCATGCCAGAATATACTCGGAAAGAAATTATAAATTTGGATCCTCATGAAGGTGAGAATCTGTATGAGTGGTTGAATCAACATTCTAAAATTATAGAACCTTCTATCTCAAAGTTGTAATAGACTTGACAGACAACTAGCTTCTATCTCAAAGTTTGTTTAGTGACCATTGGATGTTGTAATAGACTCAACATACAATCAAATTTCGATCACTACTGACACTAATGTCAAGTGTATCAAGTCGTGACCCCAGGCTCCAAGTAGCTTCAGCTTCAGGCATCCACACTGGCGGTGACTCCAGGCTCTAGATAGCTTCAAATTCAGACATTGACACTGGCGGTGGCAATGGGAATAGTGCCATTGACTACAGGGCATTAATGCGGCGAACAAGTAGGCTTGTCATTGTCAAAGAACTTAGATTGTAGGGTTGTCAGACCTGCAAAAGAGCATCGACTTTAGTGTTTCTTTGTCACAACAATTACAATGTTGATGTGAGTCCAGAAATCTTTGGAGGTTGGGTGTCCTGTGCAATGATGACCTCTACATTAGGTGCATGTCAGACATTTATTATCTATACATTGCAGTGTTAATGCAATTTCCATAGTCGATGACGGTTCGATTGCATTTCCACAAGAAATATTAATTGTGTAATTAATTAACATCCTTAAAGGACGTGAATACCAAATAACACCTTAAACTTTTCGACTAGTCATGTGTTAAAAAAACACATTATTTTATATTTTAAAAAATAAGAAATTGTATTTTCTATGTATAACATTAGGTTTCACACATAAACATTTTTAAGTTAACCGAAATTATTATATAGTCAACTCAGATCCCCGGAAATGATCAAACTCCCTAGAGATAGTTTATTTCCATCATGTTGGGTGGGATAGAAGGATCCACCACCAGGAGAAAGAAACAAGGTAGCAATAAAAGCACCAGTGCAAACACAAGTTGGGGATGGAAGCACTCTACGACCAGGAAGGAACTTTGTTCTTATTGACCTGTGATCTTGATGAACAACTCGAGAGACGCTTGCAGCAAGGCTATGGAAATTTATTTGAAGTAGACAAGTCAATACTTCAAGCATCAAGCAAATTCCGTTTTTTCCAAATATCGGATCTACTACAATAGAAGAAATGCATTCTCCTTATTCAAAGCACGAGAAACATCAGGAATATTGATATTCAATGGAAATAGCTCTGGAATGTCTACTACATCAAGGTATCTTTTAAAGAATGAAACAAAATCATTACATGAAGGTTGTAGTAAAAGATGATCTTCAGAAACCAAATCATTACCTGAATATGTCAAAATTCTTCTAGAAGGTGGTAGTATAAAGTAATCTTTAGAAAGTGTTGCTAATTCCATAGTCCATAATTCCTTCCCATTAAATTTTCCCAGTTACTTGTTGATACAGGCATCAGAAAATTTTGAGAGCCTTGTTCCTTGATTATATACCCACCTTCAACCACCACGAGAATATTCTTGCAAAGAGCGGTAAGCTCTTCGACCCAGATGCAATTATATGCATAGGAATAGTGAAAAAAATGTGCAGTAGTGATAGAAAGTTGATTGTATGTCAAGTCTGTTACTACATCTAGAGGTCGGTGAAAAAACTTTGACAAAGAAGTTGACTTTATGTCAAGTTTGTTACTACACCCATAAGTCGCTCAACAAACTTTGACATAGAAACTTATGTAATTTTAGGATGTTGATTCAACCACTCATACAGTTTCTCACATTCGTGAGGATCCAAATTCATAATTTCCTTCTGAGTATATTCGCACATGGAGTAATATTTGGTGTCACCTCCAAATATTCCAGACCATTTTGTAAGCCACGATATGTGTGACTCCTATGATGGAAGATAAATTATGGTGTGGTTTGCTGGATTTGATACACTTGCCAAATCTGTGTTGTTGGAAGAAGCTATATACTTCAACAAAGGAGCATTTTGTAGGTGACTTGAAAGTCCCTTCCAATTTCCAGCAACAAAACAAATAATTTCAACATACAAATCTTCAGGCAGGACTTACAACCAACCAAAGGATCGAATACAGGGAGAATACCAATAATAAGATACTTGTTTTTTTTTTGTCTTAGTTTATGTTGGCTAACCGAATTTTTTTCGCTCAAAGATGACATCACATAAAAGCATTCCCTCGTCTTTCAATTGGGCCCGAATGACATCTCTAAGTTATCTCACATGTGGATGAACAAGAACATTACAAGGAAGGCACCTTAAAGCCCAAGTTTTCGATGATAGAGGGAAATGGGAATAAGTATTTAAAATGAACACTGGAGGATGATAATATAATATTCCGTAAATCTTGGTTTAATGCATTTTAATGGGAGATTTCTTCGAACTTTTCGCCTATTAATTTAAATCTTTTAGAATATGTGTCGTGATTTGTCACTAATAAGGGCATGATTAATGTGCATTGAGAAGGGTGCGAAAAATTCTTTGAAAGTTGTGTGAACCTGGAAGCCTGGGAACCCGTGAATCTGTGACAACAAGAGGTGGATAATCAACTAAGTATGGAAAGGCGGGGAAGAATGCCTTAAAAAAACTAAAGTAAGCAACATTTTTTCTGAGTTCAAGATCCACAAAAATAAAAATTTTAGATCCCATAATATTGACCTCTGCCAATTCGATACCAGGCGACTGGAGTGCATCTGGGGTGCCTGTGAGAAAATATAATGCTTTGATGAAGAATTGTTTGTATTGCAACATGTGACAGTAATTGTGTCCTGGTAGTCTTTAAAATGAACACTGGGGATGATAATATAATCTCTCATAGATCTTACTTCAATGCATTTTAATCGGAGATGTCCTTGAGCGTTTCGTTTATTAATGCCAATATTTTTGAACATGTGTGGTGAATTGTCACCATTTAAAAGTGTAAGTAATTTGAGTTGGGAAGTGTGCGAAGGTGGTGGGGATGGATGAGAGAGATAAATGATTTCAAACTTTTATGAACCTGGTATTTTGTGAACCCGTGAATCTGGGGCAATAAGAGGTGAAGAATCAACTAAGTATGGAAAGGCAGGGCAATCAAACGGTCGAGGACAGAGTCATCGTAGGTAGAGTGAAGCTTGCAAGTTCAAGGAGTCTGGGGTCGAATTGTAGATCACATAAGTTTTGGGTGCAAGATGTATATCACAGAACAAGGGGCATGAGAGTTTGATAGCACCAATCTGGGAACTCATGGCCATAAACATTAACTATGGGAAAAACATTATTAGCTATGGAATATAGCTGGACCTCGACAAAATCAGGTTCAAGTACAAAGAGAATTTGTTTATATTTTTTCAAATACCAGTCATATTATTTTATTTTGATAGTATTTTTGTGGCCCAAATGTAAACCATGTTCCAATTCGAAGGGTGTTTTCATCTCGCAAAGTTTGTTGAAACACATAAGCGATAGAAAAAATATGAGTTAACATTTCCATATGCAAGCATATTCTCAAATATGACAACCTGTAATATATGCACAGTATTAAAGAGGGACATGACGTCAACACATTTTTGGATGACACATTTGTGGATGACAGTGGGCTAGAACAATATTACATTCTTACTATGATGATGCCTTAAACAAACTAAAATAACCAACAATTTTTTTCCAATTCAAGATGGACACAAAAACATTATTAGATCCCATAATATTCTCCCATTAATGCATTTTAATGGGAGATGTCCTCGAGATTTCCGCTTATTAATGCCAATATTTTCGAACTAGACTGGTGAGTTTTCACTAGTAAAAACATAATTAATGTGCATTGGGAAGGGGGGAATGTGGCGGGGATGGAGGGGAGCGAAAAATGCTTTCAAACTTTTGTGAACCCGGGAGTCCATGAACCCATGAAACTTTGAATACTGAACTGAGTATGGAAAGGAAGGACGGTCAGATGGAATCATCGTAGGTAGAGTTAGGCTTGCGATTTCGAGGAGTTTAGGGTTGAATTGCCCCAAACACGGGGCATTAGAGTTCGATAGCGCCTACCGACGAACTCCCAGCCATAAAATTGGCTAAGTATGCAAATGAACGACGGTCGGTCGAACTCGTGATGTGAAGATATAGATGGAGATGAGTATTTTTTAGTTCTCCACCACGAGAAATCGTGAGCATAGAAACACGACTAAGTATAGAACCAGAAACAGAGAATAGAGGGGAAGAAGAAAAGGGAAAAACATGTAAGTATAGAAGAGGAAAAAGAAAGGGAGAAAAGAACTTTATCCCTCACACAACAACACTTAGTTTGATAATTATGAAGCCATAGAAACACATTAAGTATGGGAAAAACATTCTCATCTATGAAATATAGTTGGAGCTTGAAAAACTCTAGTTTAAGTCCAAAGAGATGTTGTTTATATTTATTTCAACATTTTTCATATTATTTTTATTTTAATAGTATTTTTGGTGGCCCAAATGTAAAACCATGTTCCAATTTGTGTTTCTCAAGTGGAGATGTGTTTGTGAAGACATATTTCCTTAAACCACAGTCCAGGGGCAGGGAAACTGCAACGTCGACTGTTTTTTGAGCAAAGATTTGTTGAAGATTAAGAAATGTATTTCCAAGTGCATGTATCATTTGCATAGTATCAATATGATTTATTTCATGTACTTTCTTTATTCTTCTGAATGCACTTGTCATAGATTTGTCAACCTTTTCCATGTATGAGGCACAATATGATGTTGTGGCATATGCATTGAGGACATACTGTGTGTTTGTATTTTCATTCCACATAACTAGCTGGTACTTGGAGAAAGTGTTGTTCCATATATGTAAACATTTTCGTTTAAGGAAAACCATTGGTTGTTTAAGTGTAGATTGCATGCATTGGATGTACTTAGCTTCTATTAGATTTATATCTGCCAAGAAGTCTTGGAAGTTCATTAAGTCATCAAAGTCTCCTTGTTCTGGAAATGCGAACAAATATTTAGATTTCTCAATGAGAACATTGTCCTCCAAACTAATTGGCTCTACGATTCTTGTTGTTCTCATTAGCGGCACAGGGAAGTTGTATTTGAAATGTGATTTTTTTTTGTTTTTTACAACTTCTTATATGATAATGTCTATGAACTTTGGCAAGCCCTGGATCCAAATGATCTGTGTTGCATGTCATGTATGTCCAGAAACTACTCAATCTGTGAGATGTTTTCATTTCCATAGACTGGTGCACCCTTTGTCCACAACAGTGTGTTGTTAGAAAAACAGGACCGCGGAGCAATAAAATAAAACAAATGCAGAAACAAAATACAGAAGACACACTATACACAAGAGACACAGATTTACGTGGTTCACCCGGTGTGGGATACGTCCACCAGAGAAATTTCCAGGTCCTTCCTTTATTATTATCCAACAAATGAAGGGATACAACCTACAACAAAACCCACTGTAACTTCCTCTTCTTTCTCTCACAGTCTCCTCTCTCAGAATACAATATTCACCATCAACCATAGCCACAATACATTTCCCTCATAAAAGAGGGTTGCCTTCTAGGGAAAAACACCCTAACATAATCTCTACCGTTAGATCTGCAACCTTATAATGAACGGTCTAGATTTACAATGAAATTACAATATACTTTGTTAAGCCCTAATGTTGGCCCATTACCCCTTAATTGGGGCATATTAGATTAGTAATGCTATTTTATTTATGTCGTCTTTAGGCCATTAGTTGTAATTTAGATTAGTACTGTTATTTTAATTATGTCGGCTTTAGGCCATTATTTGTAATTATACCTCCTAGTCACCTATATATACCAAGGAGACACTTTCATTTTGAATCATCTTGTACTTGAACATTTAAGTGGGGTAAAAGGAGGTTGCCCCCTCGAAGAGGCTTATTATCTGAAATTATCTCTTTTTCAAGGCGTTGAGTACTTTTCCTGAGGT
>ML782292.1:377744-387887 GCA_009831015.1 Picea engelmannii
CGCTGCCAAGCTCAGCCATATCGTTCCTAGATCCTTTTTGTCAAGAATCTCCCATTCTTCGTCTTCATGGCCGCCGGCTTCTTTGCTACTCCGCTCAATGGTAGGAATAGATCCTTCTGATATAAATAGTCTTCCATCTGCATCTTCCATAACTGGTAGTTTTGGTCGTTAAATTTCTCGACCCGAAACTTTCCATCTTCCGACATTGCTCCCACTGGAACCAGGAACCCTCTTTTCCTGTGAGTTACCTTATGCTCTGATACCAGTCGTTAGAAAAACAGGACCGCGGAGCAATAAAATAAAACAAATGCAGAAACAAAATATAGAAGACACACAATACAAGAGAGACACATATTTACATGGTTCACCCAGTGTGGGCTACATTCACCAGACAAATTGCCAGGTCCTTCCTTTATTATTATCCAGCAAATGAAGGGATACAACCTACAGCAAAACCCGTTGTAACTTCCTCTTTTTTCTCTCATAGTCTCCTCTCTCAGAATACAATATTCACCATCAACCATAGCCGCAATACATTTCCCTCATAAAATAGGGTTGCCTTCTAGGGAAAAAAATCCTAACATAATCTCTACCGTTAGATCTGCAACCTTATAATGAATGGTCCAGATTTACAATGAAATTACAATATACTTTTATAAGGCAATTTTTACTTCAGGGGCTTCGCCCCCGAACCCCCGCTGGGGGCCTGCTTGCCCCCAAACCCCCCGGACCTCGTAGAGGGTGTACCCCCCCCTCTGCACTCCCCCGTGTGGAAGAGTGTACATACTTCTGGGGTGTAAATACTTCATGGGGTATAAACACGGCTGAAAGTAAAAGACCTATAAATCAGGAAGATAATCAAGCTCCACAACCAACATGTGTGGCCATTCCCACTCCCTCTATTTTGGAATTCAGTCACAAAACAATAGCCTGATAGTATTCACAAAACAATGCCTCGTCAATTCACTCACTCATTTGTTGTTTGTTGCTTGCTCTTGTTTTCTTCAACTTTGCAAGGTTGAAATCTTGCATCTGAAGTTGGCCTTGTTGTTTCACTTTTCACCATTGGGATTCTGCATCTGCGATTGGAACTGCATTTCTGGCGTTCCGCATTGACGGGTAAGTTTCAATGCTAGGGTTGCACTCAAACATATGGTTTTCAGGAATAAAAAACATGAGGAGAACATTTGATTTCATTTTTTATATCTCACTATGGGTGCAAGAGAAGTGGATTATGTGCCTAACATTGACATTCAAATGGGAACAAGACATTTTGGAAAGGAACAAAATGAAAAAATGCACCAAATGTATTGTTTTCATACAAGAACAAGACAACATCACACTCTTGTTTCTCCGGAAAACGTATCATTTTCAGGAACATAAAATATGAGGAGAACATTTGTTTTCATTTTTTATATCTTACTATGGTTGCAACAGAGGTGGGGTCTAAGCCCAACATTGACATTCAAAGGGGAACAAGATGTCTTGGAAGGGAACAACATGAAAAAAAATGCTCCAAACACATGGTTTTCAGGAACAAAAAATACGAGAAAAAAATTGTTTTCCTTTTTTTTATATGTCATTATGGCTGCGACAGAGGTGGAATCTCTGGCGAAAAACGACGCTCAAGAAAAACACCAAGAAAACATCACACTTATGTTTCTCTGGTCGTAGTAGTCACATATGAGGATGTTCTGCAAGAGGATTTTGGCTCAGGCATTCCCAGTATTGAAAATTCTTACTTGCAAACTGGAAATAGAAAACAAAAACCAATGAACAGGAATGCAACCATGGCACTGAGACTCACTAGTGAATGGGGAATGATAGAAGCACAACCCCTGGCTTGCAAACTGCAACAACAGGTCCAACTGCGGATGCAGGACCTCAACCTTGCTAAGTTGAAGCAAACAAGAGCAAGCAACAAACAACAAACCAGTGAACAAGTACCAAGATGTCCAACTTCAGTTGCAGGACCTCAATTTTGCAAAGTTGAATCAAACAACAATAAGCAACATCCAGGGAACCAACGAGAAAGCATCAACAAGTCAACCAAGAATGTCGATGAAGAAAAATATTGCCCAAATTCACTGTGGACAAGATTGTATCAAAAAATCGAAGGAAAATGTATTGTAACACACCTGCTAGGCAAACATTTCAGGTTGTGATGCCTATCAGGTAAACATTTAAGGTTGTGAGGACCGTCCAAAGGCTCCCTACTGTGTAAACATTTAAGAAAATTGAAGTTTTCACAGTTGGCATTATGTATCCTCATTTGGAACTGCGCTTTTGTCGTTCCCCATTCATGGGTAAGTTTCACTTCCATGGTTGCATACCTATTCGTTATTTGTTTTTTTCCAGTTTGCAAGTAATAATTTTCAATACTAGGAATGCTCAAAATCCTGTTCCATAACATCTTTGTATGTGACTACTACGACCAAAGAAAGAGGATTGTAATGTTGTCTTGGTCTTGTTCCTGAATGCCAATGTTCGACACAGAACCCACCTCTATCGCAGCCACAGTGACATATAAAAAAGAAAATCAAATTTTCTCCTCAGATTTTTTGTTCTTGAAAACCATACGTTTGGTGCATTTTTTTCAGACTGCACCTCATATTTTTTTTGCATTGCTATTATCCAACGAATCATGGTTTGATGTCTAGGACATGGAAGTGGGAACATGTGATTGGAAGGGAACAACTTGAAAACAATGCACCAAACGAATGGTTTTCAGGAGCAGAAAAAATGAGGAGAAAATTTGATTTCCATTTTTATATGTCACTATGGATGCGATAGAGGTGGGTTATGTGTCGAACATTGACATTCAAGAACAAGACCAAGACAATGTCACATTCCTGGTTCTCTGGTCATAGTACTCACATGCAAAGATGTTCTGGAAGAGGATTTTGACTCAGGTATTTCCAGTATTGAAATTTTTCACTTGCAAACTGGAAATATCAAACAACGAATAAGAAGGTAAACATGGCACTGAAACCCACCTGTCAATGGGGAATGATAGAAGTGCAGTTCCAATCGCAGTTGCAAAATCCCAAGCATGCAAACTGCAACAAGAGCAACATGCAAACAAGAGCAACAACAACAGGCAAACAAGAAACCAATGAACAAGCAACGAGAAAGCATCAACCAATGAACCAGTAATGCCGCTAAAGAGAAATATTTCCCATATTCATTGCAGACAACATTGTATAAAAAAAAATCGGAGGAAAATGTATTGTAACAGGCTTGTTAAGTAAACATTTAAAGCTGTGAGGCCTGTTAGGTAAACATTTAAGTATGTCAGGACCGTTGAAGGGCCTCGCATTGTGTAAACATTTAAGAAAGAATGCAGTGTGACAGGTCTGTTTAAGTGCGCAAAATAATTATTATATTATTTTACAATGATATAAAATAATAACGATAAAATAATACTAACAATAATAACAATAGTTCGAACAATAACAATAGAGACTATGCAAAAAAAAAATTGTCAAAGGACAAACTAATATGAAGTCAACTAATCAAAAACTGATTGTCGATGCTCAAAACTTTGGATATCTAAACATTTTAATAAAAGTAGTAAAAATTCAGAAAGACCGTAGATGATCAAAAACTTGGATATGCTAACGTATAAAACATCGAGAATAGTGAAGCTCGCAATAAGACCTCCAATCTGTTATCCAATCAAATCATGACATATATGGTATTTTTTTATTATATACAAATCAATGTTTTTAGTTCTCTAGTTCCAACAATAGAGATTATGCAAATATTTTTAGTCAAAGGACAAACTAATATGAAGTCAACGAATTATCGATCGCTATAGTCCCTCTACGTCTTCGGTAGGGGCTAATAATGTGACATGCAATATCAATATCATTTATTTCATGAGTTGGGCATACCCATATTCATATATGAATCAAGTCAAGTATATTGAATACAAATAAATACATGTCTAACAATGAGAAAGCCAAACCAAAGTATTCATTCACATATTTAACATTGTTATGAAACAAATGAGAATTTTTACAAAATAAATGACAACCCCATGAGTATGTTTAAATAATCTCTAAATCCCTATTTAAATTTGTATGAAAACATTACATTAAAAATCAAAAGTTCAGCAAAACATGAATGTGAACACTCAACCAAAAGAAAATACATTTTTAAAATTTTTATCCATCAAGTAGAAAATATTTGGTTTTAAGAATTTGGTCAAACCTTTTTTTAATTACATTTTTGAAATTTTTACAATTACGTTGAGTAAAAATTTTATTTTTTTTAATGACATTTTTGAAATTTTTACAATTAAGTTGAGTAAAAAATATTTGGTTTGATGATGATGATGATGAGGAGGAGGAGGAGGAGGAGGATGCCAACGCCGCCGCCACCACCGCCATCGACGACAACGACCATGATTATGTCAAATTGGAAGGAATCCCATGTTTGCATATTGATCAAGTGAAACTATTGGGAGGGATCCCATGTTTCCATATTGATAAAGTGAAATTGTTTTTGTTAGTAGTGCTTTTGAGTAAAAGAGGTAAACTTTCGGTGCTACTTCCTCCCTGCACAATGTCTCCTTTGTCCTATGAGCTAATGAACTCTTAGATCTCTCCTATCTTTATTTTTTATGATGATGATGAACATCTATTGAGACCAATTGGTCTATCAAACCTTGAGATTACTTTGATTTCTTTTGCTAAAAAAACATTGAGAGAAACATTCCAAGATCACCATTATTTTGGTGACCTAAATAATTAAAAAAATCAATATTGTAAAATTTAATTAAAATATATATACTTAGAAATAAGTAAATAGATCCACCTCAAATGAATATTGAAAAATTAAACATTTATGTCATTTGAAGATTCATTAGGAATGAGTAATGATGTTTAGAATTTTTTTGTTTTGTTTTGAAATAATAGTATCGATGTAAAAGTTAATAAAATTGTATACAATTTAGTAATGGGTAATTTGATCCATGTCATGTTGAGACGGAAAATTAAACATTTATGTTGTTAGAACATTCATTAATTATTGCTATTGGTTAGGATTGAGCAATGATGCTAAGAATTTGTTTTGAGCAATTTGAAATGAGGCATGTAACTATAATGAACCCATTAAAGTAGGAAGCATATAAAGAGTGTTATAACACTGCTTATAACTTAAGTTTGGAAGCATAAATTAGTTATTGAAATGTGAATATACTTTTATGAGTATATTTAAAGGATATAAAGTCATTGCATTGGTATAATAAATTTGTGTTGTAACTATAATGAACCCATTAAAGTAGGAAGCATATAAAGAGTGTTATAACACTACTTATAACTTAAGTTTGGAAGCATAAATTAGTTATTGAAATGTGAATATACTTTTATGAGTATATTTAAAGGATATAAAGTCATTGCATTGGTATAATAAATTTGTGTTTTGGAAACATTGTTCATTGGTATCATAAATTTGCGTTTTGGAAACATTCTTCTTTGATTGCATAGTATTCGAGAGATTAGAAACATAACCCATGTCAATTTGAGAGACTCAAATGGTTGTATGAAGTATTACATCAAACTAAGCTAACAAAACAATGTTGAGTTATTGTTAAAAATTCTTTAAAATATTGTTGATGCTCCAATAATAATTATTGATATATATAGAATATTGATTCAAATTGAGTATATTAGAATTATCATAACTACGGACATGATTATTTATAGAGCTACATTAGATAATGTTGATTTAGTAGAGTACCAATTTATACATGTAAAACGAACATCAAACTCGTGCAGGGTTATAATTGGCTAAGAATATTAATAATTGTCATGCTTGAATCATTTATATTTAAGAAGTCATGAGGAAGGTAAATAATATTGTATGATCTTCTAAATAATTTGACAAAAATAATGATGGTCTTTCCTTATTTTTGTAAATTTTAAAAGATGGCCTTCACTTGTGAATATGTTAATGACTTTATTTTTGGCAATAAATGATTTCATGACTTTTATTCGAGAGTTGAATGTTTGTACACTTGAGAAATGCTAGAGTTGAATGTTTGTGAACTTGAGAAATGCTACTAAATGTGATTTATGTTAGTTGTGTTGTGAAATGTGATTGAGGTTAGTTGTGTTGTAAATTTTAATGTGATTGAAGTTAGTTCTGTTGTGAAATGTGATTAAGGTTAGTTGTGTTGTAAATTTTAATGTGATTGAGGTTAGTTGTGTTGTGAAATGTGATTGAGGTTAGTTGTGTTGTAAATTTTAATGTGATTGAGGTTAGTTGTGTTGTAAATTTTATGAGTATGGTGAAATTATTTTGCAGTGCACCTTTTAGGAAGATACATATGAGTATGATAGTGACTCATTATGATCATCATACTCTTTATTATTATAAAACACAATTTTATGGTTGATAAACATATTTAGTTGATAGTAATAATGCTAAACATATTGATGTATGTTTTATTGATTATGGTATTTGGATATTTTAGTTAAATTAATGGTGTTGTTATTTAGAATTTCAAATGATTGAATGATTGATCTTTGATTGGTGTAGCCATGGTATGATCCTTGAGTGTCTTGAATTATTAATGATTGACACTTGTTTTACTCAAATTGTTAATGTTGTTATTTGATTGATGATTATTGGTAAAATTGATTTATAATTTTACTATGAAGTTGTATTCATTTTGGAATGATAATGCATGTTCAAAGATCACTGGTTTGATGTGTTGAAGATGATTAATTACAAAGATAATTCTATGTGATGGTATGATTGTTTGATGACATTGTTCAATGAGATTGTAGATTCAATTAAAATGTTTGATGACATTATTTAATGGTATTTAATGAAGTAGACTCGGTATGTTGATAGATTATTTTTTATCAAGTTGTTATAAAATTGTATACACCCTACCATAGGATAAGTATCAATACACTAAAGATAGTTAGACTATTAAATTACTTTGATAAGTTCAAGATGTACTTAAGTGGATAAGTTATTGTTTTTCTTGATGGTATTCGGAAATATTGAAACTAATATATCTTATTAGCTAGAATTGTCAGATCCTATCACATCTTAGCTTATTGCAGGTATGTGTACCTTAGCCAAAGGAATGTGTAGTTCTTTCTCACAACATATCCCTATGGTGAGGTGTGTTTGTTTGAATTTGGGAGACACCAGATCCCACATGAGTGTCAATCCTAAATTTTGGTTGATTATAAGAGTTCCTCTACTAAATATGTTGTGGTGTTGGGGATGGGTGAATAGAGTTCTTGTACACACCATATTCCTATGGGAAGGTATGTTGTTATGAAGCTAGGAAACACCAGATCTTGCAGGAGGTGTTCCTTGTTTCTCCTAACCTTGGTTGTTCTATGGGAGTGTTATCACCTACTAGAGGTGATGCATTGCCATGGGAAAATGTGAATATAATCTCATGTCACATTGTAGCCATGTAGGGAGGTGTTGATTTATCATTAGAGGCTTCTTCTACTAGTTTGAAGGCTATGAAATTATACCATAGAGCTCTACTAATGGTGATCTAGGTGGACATCAGTGTCCACCCACCTCTTCCACTAACTCGACATCATTCTCCATCTTGTTTTTTTTTTTATCTACATTTTTTTAGGTCCTAAACTTATGAGGCCATTTTGAGGCCTCAAACAATGTTTTTGGGCCATTCAGGGGCTTAGAGTTGACAGGGCATGCCCAAACGTGCCAAAAATTGTACTTTTCAATTAGATCTTGCCAACAAGTTATTATGCGCCCCAAACAGAGATTGTATGCAAAATTTCCGCCCTTGGGAAGTTGAAATATCAACTAACCACCTCGGGTCCTACAATCATTTTGGTTCTTTATCTCTAAGGGTTAATATCTGGGTTTAGTACTTTATGTTAAAATGTCATTTTTATCTCTAAGGGATAACCTATCCTAGAAGTTTTAGGATGTTTTGAGATGGAAATAGAGGTAAATAATAATGTATTTGAAAAATATTTGCTCTAAATGTTTAATCCAAGTTTAAGGCCCAAAGGGGTTAGGATTAAGTTAGTAAGTGCTTAGATCACATGTGACCTCTGTAAAATTACCATAATCCTAATTTTCCCCTAAACCTATTTATGGAATCTAATTACCTTTTATCAAGGGTGATCATTATTATGGAGAATTAGTTAGTTTAGGCTAGAAAACTAAGTCAGGAAAGTAAATTTGACATTCTTAATTCTAGTGAAAGGAAAAAATATCTTATGTATTTTGGTTTTGTGCTTTGCATATTCTTGTGTGTTTTTGGGAGGGGTGATGTTAGTCACTTATTGTGGAGTGATTGGAATAGTATGAAGACTACTCAACAACTCTATTTATGCATGTAAGATGGGGTTTAAGTGATCCAAACTTGCAAGTGGTATGTGGTCCACTCTGCTAACTTATTTTGAAAGAGCTTCACTACTAAAGATATTGCGGTGGATAGAATTCTTTACACACTAAAGCCTTATCAAAAAGTGTTCTAATCATACAATATTCAAATATTGCCTTGTTCTAATACATAGTTCTACATATCAGCGCAATGATTTAGTGACATATAAAAAAAAAAATAATAACCCATATATCTTACTCTTACGAATATGAAATTGAACTCTTCCAATTTTTTACAACCATTCTAACATATTAAATTACAAAATCAATCATATATGTTTTCAAGAAGAAAGACATAAAAATGTGATAAATCATATATGTTTTCAAGAAGAAAGACATAAAAATGTGATACAAGTAGGTTTCCATAACACAATAATAGTGCATAGTTATAAAAGAAAATGTTGCGTGGATGGATAGAAATGTATCCATGGTGTATGATGTATTTTGATACTTTTGACGTCAGAAATAAGATATGATCCTCTCGATTACAGATAAGATAGATGCTACTTCCTATTTTGGATCATTAAAGTTGTGGCCCTACTTCATATGCTTCGTTCATGTATGTCTTAATTCTAAGATAGGGAAGGAGGACTTTCAAAGGTGTTTTTGGGTAATGAGTTGTAAGAGGGTCCACAAAGGGATACGATATATTTGAATCAAATTTAGGGATTTATTATGTGTTGAAAGAGATTAAATCTTTTGACATGTAAATTATTTTTAATTTTAAATGATTTGATTTTTTTAATATATAATAGATTTAAAGTTAAGATGATATTTAAAATATTTTATTTATAATTGATATTAATTTTTTTAAATGTTAAATATTAATTACATGTTAAACATCAAAATAATTACACAATTCTTTTTATATTAAATTATAAAAACATCTCACATTTAATGTGATAAATTTGAAAAACTATAAACTATATAATTTGAAAAATCATAAAACATTTGGGATGAAAAACTAATATCATAATCCATTTACTAAAACCAATGGTGTATGACAAGATTAAATTAATAAACAATTGGATGTTTTTAATAAAATTGTTTTGAAAAATATAAAATTGTTTTGAAAAATATAAATTAACAATTAAGTAGTTTTATATTTTGGTATAGTCTAAACTTGTTGAATAAATCACAATTTTACAATGTTGAATATTTTTGAATGTATATATCATTCATGGCTCTCAAAAATCCCTAAAACACTTATTAGTCCCTGCCAAGGCCAGGGACTAATAGCGATGAGTTCATCGTTGACTTGCTATTAGTTTAGGTTTGACTTTAAATTTTTTTAAAAATTATAATGTTTAACTTTGTAAGTTTGTATTAATATATTTAAAAATAAAAATATATATATATTTGTTACAATTTGATTGGTTCATAAGTTCAAAGTGTTATTGCTGCCTTCACGTTTTTCCATGCATTAAATAATATTTAAAACAGTGCTTCCAGCTACCACCCTTAACTCCTGTACTTTTCATTGGTCATGGACACTGGTTGTTAATTTCGAGACTCATGGGTAGGTATGGGTGCAAAATGGCGGTCGATAGATTGCTTGGTATGGCCGAGGATTCAGGCGAGAAGTGTCCCCCTGCTACGCAAATCAACAGCCGCTAAAAGCATAGGCATCCAGAGAGTCTCGGCATTTACGTTTTGTAAGTTTTTGTCTCAGAACCTGCTGATTTTGTTTCTATCTTGTTGAAGGCCTTTTGAAAATGGACGGCAAAGCAGGGCCACAAGTGG
>ML782293.1:11573-33445 GCA_009831015.1 Picea engelmannii
AAACAAGGATGAGATCTTATCTTCAGTCTCTGGGAGCAGATGTATGGGCTATTGTTGAAGGAGGATATCAATATCCATCTGCAGTACCAACAGATCCAACAAAAAGAAAAACCTACGAAACAAATGCAAAAGCAGTCAATGCTATGTTCCTATGGGCTATGCTATGCTATGCTATGCTATGCGATGGGCTATTGTTGTTCTTGACTATACGAGAGCATTGGAACGAAGTGGGAGCAACAAAGACCAAAGGAAGCGTTAATAAGGTATGTTCCTTGTTCTTGCCTCTTATTAAATTCAATGGTTAGAATCTAGGGAAAGAGTCATGTTCTGTCTTGCTTTGTTCTAGATCCAGGTGGATCTAGGGAGATTAGTTTGTGTCCGCACTTACGGATTTATCCAATAACAGTGGGTGTACAGGATGTAGGCGCTATGGGACAGGTTTAGCTCTGGGGTATGTCTTTATCTCATGTACAACAATAGAAGGGTCGATACCTGGCATCTCTTTGTAACTCCAGGCGAATATATCACGAAATTATTTGAACAGAGGTGTATAAGTGAAAATTTCCTCTGGAGAACACGAAGCTCCAATATGAACATTTTCAACTATCCCAGGTTTAACGGATATATCAATGGGAATCATGGGAGATATATTACTGAGGTTCCCTTCGGCAAACACATCATGTGTCGATCCGGGAACGGTCGATATGACAACAATGGTCGATGGAGTCGAAATCCATTGGTATTTCTCGAGAGTGTGTTGTTCTAGAAAGAGTATGGAACGATGATGCCCATCATCCCACGGGTTGTCTTCTATGATAGACATAATCATCTCTTCAGTAGGAAAAACAACACGAAAAGGATCAGGAGACAACTCATCGAGAGAAGAAGTAGAAGGTGTTGTCGATTGAATGGCGTGATAAGCCGACTCAATCGGACTTAACAGCATGACGTTGCCGAAATGAGTGTGATCTCCAGGGTCAGGGACTATCCAAGGGTTGGAAAACACAGGAAGCTCATGAGTTACGACGGAGATCATATTGATCAAGGCTACAGACAGGCATGGAACATCGAGTGGCGAAATGGGAAAAGTACCCATCAATGAAGAGTCCTTTAAAAGGCCGACACCGACATTCTCATAACCTGGCGGGGTTTTAGCTATAAACGGCACGTTGCCGGTACGAGTATCGGAATTAAAAAAGGCAAGTTGGTCAACTGTAACAACCTTTCCCTGATGAGGAAAACGTACTACATGGAAAAGGGTTGACACAATAGCGCGCATGGAATCGATCCAGCTACGACCAAGTAGAAGATTATAATCAAGGGGAGCATCGAAGACTTCCACTTCAACTTGGACTGACTTACCTTCTAGAGTAACGGGTAATGATGGAAGAACACCGTAAGTCTTAAAACCAGAACCATTAAAGGATTTCAGAGTATTTTGTGATTCATTTAAGGGAGGAGAGCCAATGGCTTTCCAACAAGCAAAATACATTACACACATAGAGGCACCCTCATCGATAACAGTTCGGCAAATGTTCTTGTCAGAGACAACAACTTGAATTTGAAACGCAAGCTGAGGGGGTAACCTTGGAATGTGATCTTCCAAGTCAAAGACTATTAAATTCGTATCTGTTGGGTCAATTCCACCTATAGCCTTCAACAGAGCCTTTCGTTGTGCAGGACAAGACTGAAGGACTTCAAGGGCTGACATTGCTGAAGGTGCCTGGGCCAGATCTTCTACAATGCTGTAGTTCTAGGCTGCATGAGCATGAGGATTGAAAGCCGACTTGTGAACAACACCTTTAGGGGGTCAGACGACTGTATCGAGGCTCGATCGTTCAAGATGAAGAGGACCATTTGTAGGTGGAGTTGGTGGAGAGGGTTGTACCAAAGCAGGAGGTAAATCGTCAACCTTCTCCTTAGATGGAGAATAATCTTTGGCTCTAGTTGCGATTGCAATGTCATTTTTCTTAGAATCACCAGTACACATCAAAACATATGATGTCGTAGAAGTAGATAGTTGGTCATGAATGACCAACTGAGCTTGTTGTTGAGATGGGAAGGGTTGGGACAAGACTGCTGGCGTAGATGGTTTTGGCGTCCCTTGAAGGAACTTAGTAACTTCGGCACGTCGAGGACAATCCTTCATATAGTGATCGTCACCACAGATAAGGCAAGGGTACCGTGGTTTGCACTTATCTCGATCTTCAATAGGAGGATTTTTAGTTTGTTATGTTGGATTATTATTCTTTCCCTCCTTATTCTTGCCTCTCCCCTTTTTAGATTTATTTTTACCGGTACTGAACAACATTCACCTCAGAGGTTTTACCAGCGGGAGTGGCAGGAGACGGAGCATTTTGAACATTAGAAGATGTAGATTTAGGGGTTGTATTCGAAACAGAATGTGAGTGGGTATGGGTAGTACCAATCACACCATCAGCTGCATGCGAGGCAACTGGAGTAGTTGAAGTGCTGGAAGTACCAGAACGGGGTAGTTCAGGTAGAAAATCGTAAAGTGTTCCCCTTTGTGAATAAACGAGATCAAGGTATTGGGCATGACTTATAGCCTGCTCCTCCGTAACAACACCACCCATGGCAATGTCTTTACCAATTTCATTCACAAAGGATTTCGTGAACCATTCGGCCAGTAACTGATCCGAGAGTTCAAGTTTAATGAGACTTCGTCTCCGTCTCCACTCATGTATATGATCCGAGATGTGATTGCCTTTAGTTTGTTTAAAGGAATTTAAAATCTCAGTCCCAGTATCATAACGGATCGGTAACTGGTAATGTGTAAGAAAAGCCATAGATAGAGTATTGAAATCAGAGAAGACGTAGGTGAATAGAGTCGTCCATCAAAGAGTTGGATGAACACCATAGATGAAAAGTCATCACGTGATTGTTCGGGTCCTCTCCCACTTTACCATTGAATTTAGGAATATCAGATGGAAGCTTGGCTGGAATAACGGGCCATTGGGGAGAGTGACGAATAGGATCATTTAGAATCCTAGACAAATCTGGAAAATCCAAAGTAGCAAGAAAAGGTAACTGTCGATTAACTTGGGGGTACTGGTGACTTTGGGGTGGAAGCCCTGTCGGCAAACCAGTAGGACCGTAAGCAGTCTGCCCATATTGGGAAGACCCTGGCTGATTCGAAGATGGTTGGAGAGGATAATAATTCCAAGGATGGTAACCTTGTGTTTGAGTAGGGACTTGAGGTTGAGTACTGTGACTCTGACCCCAAATAGGATTAGGTATACCTGGATAGGGTTGGCCCATAGTCGGGACAGTTTGCTGCCCCTCAGTATTTTGAGGAAAATTTTGTAAAATCTGATTCCAATACTGGGCTAATTCAGGAGGTATGTTTTGTCCAAAAGGTGAGGTTGGTCCCCCTATCATAGGTTGTGTGCCAACCGAAGGTTGTGTAGTAATTGGATTTTGACCAATAAGAGGAAATTGAATCGTACCACCTTGTCCACCAACAGGAATCTGCAAAGTTGGTGCAATGGTCGGGATAGTGCCACTAGGATTAGGATTGCCAAAAGGAAATTGAGGGAGCGTCGGAATAAAATTGGGAATAGAGTGTCTAGGGAGAGGAGGACCACCTGGAGAACCGGCTGGGATTTACGGAAGTGTTGGATTGGAAGCATTCAACAAAGCATTCAACGCATGATACCCAGGTGGTAGTGTCGGATTGACCTCATGCATTCGCTGGGTATTGATAGGAGCAAGACTAGCTGCAGTAATTCCGGTTTGGACACTCGTAGTATTCACGAGATGGACCATCTTGGGAGGAAGAACAAAATGGTAAGTAGTAGTCTCTGGTGGAGTTTTGGTTTCGGAAAACACCAGAGGGTTGATTTCGTAAACTGTAGGTGACTCAGTACCAAAAAGGACTCGTCGAAAATCACCTGACCAAAAAGGATCTTGGCCTACTACACCAGGAGAAGGCCCAATGGTTGATTCAAAAGATGTAACAACTGCTTCAGAAGAATTTAATCACACAAAAGGTCGTTCACCACGGCGAATGCGATAATCCTCTCTAGTATTGGTAATTCGAAAAGGTTCTATAGATTCAGTTGATTCTACTTGTGGTGTGGTGACAACTGGAACGTCACTTGTTTCCCCATGTGGTGGGGTAACAACTAGGACTTCACTCTGGCGAGGAGAGCCCTCAGGTTTACCGGTAGGCGAAGGTTGAGAATCATTCAGATGCTCTGGAGATAAACCTTTCATTCTATGTGAATGTCGTGGGGGAGCAATTGTAAATAAGTGACAAGCTCCACGAGGAAATTCTTAAGGTTAACTTCAAGAAACAAACAACACACACTAGTAAACAAAATCTAGGAAGCAATCACCATGCAAACAAAACCTTCTAATTTCGAGGCCACTAGTTGGTGATGAAATCCAACGTCGTAACAACGAGACGAGAAATGGGCGGGGCTAGGATGGAAAAGTTACGTTGACGACCTTCTTAACGGACTTACACCCTGGTGCAAGCTCCCACACATAATCGTGGGTATACCCTCCAAGGAGCCCGAGTGAGTTTGGTAAACGTCAATTCCAGGTACCGTGAAGACTTTCCCCTCCACAATCACCTTGGGTAAGAACCTAGAGAGATAGGCCACTAAGGTCACCACAAACAACAGTACAGCCTGGGGGAACAGTCGACAGTCCGATCCACACGCAAGGGCAGGTTATCTAGCCCGAAATAAACTCAAAGGGCTTCCACTCATCATTGTGGGTATACCTCAGAGTGACCCCCGTAATACGTGCAATCTCTACACTGATGTCAACAAAGCAGGGTGAGTAACTCTGCCAACACCAATGCGACCTAGTGCTTGACCCTTGTGTTAGAAGGGCTTCCTAGGACAATATGTTGCAAATGGAATTTAACACTCCCTAACTCAAGATGCTATTGTGTGCTTTGAGCTTTTGGAGAGTGTATCTATCTTCCTACTCCAAAGCACTAGCCTAACTAAATGTTGGTGTAAAAGAGCCCTAGAAAAGAGTTACTAGATAAATTTTGAGATTACGCAATGTTTTTTAAGGGTTGTTGTTTACTCAAAGGTAACGGAAATGAAACTTGTGTTGTATGAATCTGACCCAATAATGCAAGGATGATAATGAAATGTGTCACTTTTCTTTCAATGAATCCTATATATGGGAGAGAGAGAGAGAGAAGTTTTCCAAATCAACCACGAATTATATGCAAAATTTCCTTTCAAATGTCAATGCAAACAATCAATTATCAAATGACTAACCTCTATGTTTTCTTTTTCAAAGCTTCAACAATCTCTATAATTCGATTTTCAATGTTTTGTAAATCACAAAAGCAATTTTATGAAAGAAAAACTTTGTGTTCACTTTTCAAAAAGAACTCGCACTATATCAATGAGAGACCAGAAAATCAAATCACAAAGAATCAAGCAATAACAACCCAATCAACTCTTTCAATGAAATCAAAAATACAAAGCAAACCAAATAGTCTTCTCAATGCAAATGAAAATGTGCTTTCAAATCAATAAGCAAATGAGAAAAACCCAAGTAAACTTAACCTTCAACCAATCACTAGATCCCAACAATTCAAACACACTCAGAATCTGAAGTCAGAGAGAATGGTTTCGCCAAGAAGAGTTGAGAAACGAAAGTCAAGCCACTAATGTCAAGAAAAACCTTGAAACCCTAAAATTGTTCGAGCATGCAAACAAAAGAAATAAATATATCAATCAAAGATCCAAGAAACTCATAAGAGGTATTCCAACTATTCTGGGCAGTCAGAAAGACCAAACCTCAAATTCAAAAATTTTGAAAAAGACTGTTCGCAGGCAAGCAGTATAACACAGTGCGAGAATCATAGATTCTCGCAGGCAACCTTTGAGCAAGGTGCGAGAACCTCGCACTAAACCCTATGAGCAGGGTGCGAACCTGACCAGTTCTCGCAGGCTGCAATGGAACGCAATGCGAGAATTCCTGAACATGCCAAAAAAATTGAAAAATGAAGTAAAATTGCAAAAATCTTCTGGACTCATAAGGTCTAAAAGGATATCCTGAAGACTCAGAGACTGATAAGATAGGAGAAAAATGAAACCAAAGCAAATGGCCACAAAAAAACACAAAAAGCCACCAAAAATGGGATTGTTCCCCAGTGGAGTCGCCAATTTTGTTATAGCATAAATCCGTAAGTGTGGACACAAGCCGATCTCCCTAGATCCACCTATATCTAGAACAAATCAAGACAAAATAATACTCTTTCCCTAGATTTAGATTATTGAATGAACTAGAGGCAAGAATCATGAAAATACCGTATGATCGCTTCCTTGGGTTTTTGTTGTTCCATCTTCGCTCTAATGCTCTTGTACAGTTAAGACCAGGACAATACAAACCAATCAAATTGAAGACAACTCAACATATTCAACAATCAATCTAAGTATATGATCAAGGAGTTATACAATAAAGTAGACTTAGCTTTATGGGAAAGAGACATATTACTGTATTATATTGATAGAAAGAAAAGCTTACAACCTGAGCCTTGATGTTGCAAACCTCCTTTCGATGGCCCTTGGCTCTGACACACACACTTTCTCACTTGTATGAATAAGATCAACCACCTTTGATAACCTTGCTGGAGTTCTCTAGCTACTGTAGCATCAGTTCTTCACACAATCTTTCACAAATTCTCCAATGTCTTCTTAACCTTGTTTGCTTCTAACCTTTTCCATGAGAATCCTCTCAATATATAGGAGGAAATGAATTAGTTACTTAGATAAGAATGATCCCAAGATATCAGGAAATCCAGTACTTAGATAACCATTCGAATGCCATCTCATCCTTCTAGAAGATTCCCTTCTAGAAGCTTCGAGAATTCATCCTTTTTCCCTTCTTTAGAAAGTGTTCGTACCCTAACAGTTAGACACAGTGTGAACTTCTCGCACCTTGTCTTAAGGTAGCCTATGAGAATCATGCATTCTCGCAGGAAAATGTATAGGTAGCCTGCGAACCTCCCTTAAAAATGTGATTTTTGGAGAGAGATGAAGGTAACTTTTCTTAGGAAAAAGTTCTAATGAAGAGCCTGAGTACACCATCCTTAATACATCATCATGATGACCAAAATCATGGGTAACACGTGACTAGTCCAGAACCTTCCCCGACATCCGAAGAAGTTGTTGCCTAAGTTCGATCCCGAAACCTATGGATTACCTGAAGATCATATGAAGAAGTTCATACTCGCGATCAAACTTATGAATGTTCAACATGAAGACATAGTCTGCAGAATTTTCCCCTACACATTTGAAAATTCAGCTTCAATGTGGTATTTTAATCTGCCAATAGGATCTATAACTAGCTGGACCAAGTTCCAGAAATATTTTCTAGATAAATTTGCAGAGGAAATGACGACGGGAGCTCTGATGGATGAGTTTTTCACAGCCACCATGAGACCAAAAGAAAGGGTTAAATATTTCAATCAAATATTCATGACCATCTTAAAAGAATTCCAACCCATGGCAAGACCAACTTAGGAGTTACAAATCGATGTTTATGCTAATGCTCTCCTGGCTTCTGTTTCTATATTTGTAAAGAGAGCCGTTAAGAAAACCTTGGCGGAAAATTTTGAAGAGGCCAAGACACAGAATTCCATATGAAAGGATGTAAAGAGGGCCATGCCTCTCTAGTAAAGAAAGAAGCTCAGCCCCCTCCCAGGAGAGGACTCCTTTTGACTAGACCATCGGGGAAACCAACTGAACAAACTCCCGACAAAGGTAATGGAGATATACAAGATCTACAACGCATGGTTAATAAATTATCAAATGAGATCACAAACATGAAGAGAAATAAAGGAGAGGGAAACCTAGGCCAAAGGCCTTATAAGCCTTTCTTTATAAGAAACCATCCTTTCAAATAAATTGAACCTCCCACAGCTAACTTAAATATTGATCTAGGGAATGTTGCGTCTGACTCTTTTTGTACTTATCATCAGGAAAACCACTCCAAAAGAGATTTCCCTCAATGGGTACATGCCATGAATTTGATGGCCAATTGGTTTCTAGACAAAGTCTCCCTGATTGAAAAGACAAGTAGTTCGTTTATGAATATTGATAACCAGGAAGAGATTGACCCACCAAGAGATAGATCAATGTTGATATGGGATCCCAACCTGATCATCCCTTTTGACGACCTATTTGAGTCTCAGGAATAACCCACAGAAGTTTCGGTGGTATCGACACGTAGTAAGGGTCTGCCGGGCTCAAAAGATACCGACGTCGCCTAGGCCTCGAAAAGTAAGTTAACTCCCGATCACCCAAAAACATCCTTCGCTCTCCGAAAAAACCTTATAAGCATTCATACCCAGGAATCACCCAAACTAGATTACAACGTGGTCAAAGATTTGAAGAAACTAAAAGATAATATATCAATTATGGACATATGCAGGATTCCTCAGCAGAAGGACTTTCTGTTACAAGCTTTGAACTCAGTAGAAAAACCGACAGCAGGTAATGTTCCGGAAAGAAATTTGTCTTCCACAGAACTAGTGGGCAAGGGAAAACCAACTGTGAACACCTGTTGGGAGATAGAAATGAAAATCCTTTTGTCCCACCATTCCTCTTAACGTTTGAAGTCTTCAATAGAAACCTTCATAACTATTTAGTAGATTCTGGAGTGTCCTCCAACATTATTCCCTTGTCTGCTTGCAAAACATTAAATGCCATTCCTCTCAAGAGTGATAAACATTTCATTCAACTAGACAGAACCCAAGTCAAGGTCATAGAAGAACTCAAAGATGTGATGATCAAAATATCGACACATCCCTCGTTTGTGCAAGTGATTGGCATCATTGTAGTATACATTCCAGAGGCATATGGGCTATTACTAAGTCAAGATTGGTCTGAAAGGATAAACGAATACTTCAATACAGACTGGGAACACCTTTGTCTACCACTCAAGGGATGCAAGAACATGATCAGAATCGATAGAGATAGATATCTGAAACATACGGTAAGATCTAGAAACCCCTAACGAACCCTCATCCATAGATTTCCCCATATTGGGAAATTATTCCTTTGATTCCTATTTCAAAAACTTTTCTCCTCTCTTGTCTGACATTCCTCTTACCCAAAACTATGAAATGGTTTTTCAAGAGGAGTCACCGATACCGACGGGAGACACCCTCTTCTGTCAAAACCCTGCATTGGAGATTACGAAACAAAAGATGGGAAGGCACAAAATTAACAAGGGAAAGGAAAAGAATGATTGTCGTTCAAAAATTTGGACCCTTTATTTTGATCGATCTAAATCGCAAGAAGGGTCAGGAGCAGGGTGCATCCTCATCGATCCTAAAGGAAAATGTCATTTCCTATCCTATAGGCTAGATTTCGAATGTACTAACAACAATTCTGAATATGAAGCTCTAGCACAAGGATTAAAGAAATCCATAGATTCGAATGTCAAAGAATTGAATGTTTTCAGAGACTTTGAAATTATTGTTAGACAAGTCAGAAATACTATACATTTCAATTCTCCTCACCTAAAGAACTATCAGCAGGAGGTACACAGGTTAATAGAGCACTTTGAAGCCCTCAATATTACAACGATCCCCAGGGAAAAGAATATTCTTGTTGAATCCTTAGCCACAACTGCTTCCAGACTGTCGCCTCTAGAGGGTTATGAAGCCTCCCAATTCACTGTGGAGCTACTCTACAAACCGTCGGTACCGAATAACATTTCCAGTTGGAAAGTCTTTGAAGGAGATGAATAGATCATAAAATTATTTACCAACCAAGACAATTTCAAAGATATCGCTATTGACGATGAAGAATTCCAAGATCAATCAACAAATACCGATCCTCAGACATAAGAACCTATGGATAAATCAAAGGCTCACACAATCCCTAAAGGGATAGCTAATCTAGAAAATCTGTTTGATTTGAAAGAGTGATTTAAGGGATCTAGAAACACAAAGACCAATAGCTCTTGTCCCTTGCATGAAACTATAAATATTGGGACCCCATAGAACCCAAAAAATGTCAATCTTGGAAAGACTATATCTAAGGAAGAAAGGAAATCTTATCTCAAATTGTTTAGCCAATACCAGGATGTCTTCGCATGGTCCTATAGAGATCTAAAAACGTATGATACCCGCATCATTCAACACACGATCCTGTTAAAACCCGAAGTAAAACCTTTCCGACAGAAGCTTTGAAAGTATCATCCATCCCTGGAAACTCTCATGTATCATGAATTAAAGAAACTTTTAGATGCCAAAATCGTTTTCCAGGTTAGGCATTCTGCCTGGGTAGAAAATCTTGTCCCGGTGAGAAAAAAGTCGGGTGAAATCCACTTATGTGTAGATTTTAGGAACCTCAACAAAGCTTCAAAAAAGGATAATTACCCAGTCTTTCCGATGGAACAACTCCTGCAAAAAGTATCCATCTCAGATATTTTCTCTTTGCTAGACAGTTTCTCAGGTTACAACCAGGTTTTGGTTTCAGAGGAAGACCCTTTAAAAAACACCTTCCGAATGAAATGGAGAACTTTCGTGTATAAACGCATGCTTTTCAGATTAATTAACGTATGAGAGACATTCCAAAGGTCCATGGAGATAGATTTTCGAGGACTAATCAATAAATGTGTGGTAGTGTATCTAGATGACGTGACAGTGTATTTGAAGAATAGATAAGAGCACATCCAACACTTAACTCATATTTTTGAAAGGTGTAGGAAATATGGTATATCCTTAAACCTTAAGAAAACTATATTCGGTGTCGAGGAAGGTAAGTTGTTAGGTCATATTATATCTCAAGAAGGAATTTTCATAGACCTGGAAAGGATTAAGGCCATATCTCAACTTCCCTTGCCCCATAACAAGAAAGCTATGCAGTCCTTTTTCGAGCAAATCAATTTTGTGAGGAAGTTCACTCTCGATTTCACAGAAATCATCAAACCCTTACAAAAGATGATTCACAAGGATGTCGAATTTAAGTGGGATGATGAGTGAAAATATTCTTTTAGTAATATCAAAGCTGCTATATCCCGGGCCCCGATGTTGTGAAGTCATGATTTCAATAGAGACTTATCCCTTTATAATTTCTCCTCCGCCCAATCGTTAGTTGCAATTTTGACTCAGAAGGATGACAACAACAATGAGGACCCAATGTCATTCATGAGCACTAATCTTCAAGGAGATGAGCTCAACTATCTTTCTATAGATAAACATGCCTATGCAGTATATAAGGCAGTAAAACATTTCAGGTCTTACATCCTCAAGAATCACACTAAAGTGATTGTGCCACACCCTGCAGTCTGATCCTAGTTTACCCAGTAAGAAATGGGGGGAAAAAAAGGGAACTGGATGGCGGTAGTCCAGGAATTTGAAGTAGATATAAAACTTGCCAAATTAGTAAGAGGAGAAGGGTTATGAAAGCTTGCAGCCGAAGCCTAGGACCAAGTAAATGAAGTTTCTAGATGGGAGAAAGAAATGGCACTATGGTGTGGTGAAGTATCATACATTTCCCCAAGACAAGAGTCTTGGTATAAGTATTTAACTTATCTTCTACATCACGGGACTTGTCCCGAAAACCTCCACCATAGGGAAAGGAGAGCCCTTCAGTTAAAATCTGCACAATATTGCCTTATAAATTCGGTACTCTTCCGGATCAATTATGATAGAGTACTATTAATATGTCTCGAACGTGAAGACGCAAACAAAGTGCTGAAGGAACTCCATGATGGCCCTACCAGGGGACATTTCACAGGAAACACCACCACTTATAAGATTATGAGAGTGAGATATTATTGGCCCACCTTGTTCAAAGATGCTCATACTTACGCTAGAAACTGTAAGACTTTTCAAATAAGCGCTGGAAAGGAGAAGAGAGCAGCAGTCCCGCTCCAACCTGTGATTGTTTCTAGGCATTTTGAGCAATGGGTGTTGGATATCATAGGAGAAATTACACCTAGCTCTTCAAAACTACAAAAGTACATTCTTACTGCCACCAACTATTTCACAAAATTGGCAGAGGCCATTCCTCTGACTCATGTAAATGAGAAGGTAGTGATCCAATTCATAGAACAACAACTGATCACAAGGTTTGGTGTCTGTTCTGTTCTAGTCTTTGATAATGCAGCTTATTTTTCCTCCACCCTATTGACAGAGTTTTCTCTAGAAAAAGGAATCATAATTAAGTACTCTTCAAATTATTACCCCCAGGGAAACGATGTGGCATAATCAACCAATAAGAACCTAGTGAGAATATTAAAAAGATGGTTGAAGTTAACCAAATAAATTGGCGTAATATTCTCCATAATTCTCTATGGGATGATAGAATCACACCGAAAGAAGATATAGGTAATTCCCTGTAATTTTTGGTCTACGAGCAAGAAGCCATCCTCCCAAATGGGCTCTATCTTCCATCTCTTCAACTAGCCCAAGATTCCAGCGAGGAACCCTTGTCGGCCATGCAACAGAGAATCAACACTTTGCTCATGCTGGAAGAATAGAGAGAAAAGGATAAGTCAAAGTTCCTAGCTCACCAATAGATAGTGAAAAGGTGGTTTGATAAGCATAAGGCTAGAGAAAAGAACTTTGAAGTAGGATACTTAGTCCTGAAGAGGGACAAGGAAAATGAACCAAAAGGGAAGCATTCTAAGTTTCATAACGTATGGATTGGACCTTTTCAAGTGGCTGAGAAGATTGGGGCAGGAACTTATTGGTTGAATAATCTGAGGGGGGAACCTGATGCCCTCCCAGTAAATGGCCAAGCTCTAAAACAATACTTCCAATAAAAATAAAAAATAAAAAAAAATTGTTTGTTTCATGTTCAGTATCTTCATGGTTGCAAAATACTTATTTTTGTTGTTTCTTTTCTTCTGGTTTTCTGTAATTTTGAAGGTGTCTGGAAAGATGGTGTTTGGCCTTAAAATCATGCAACATAGTGAACTTTGGTTCTAACTCGTCGCTCATTTACAAATGTGAGAAGCACTGGAAACCTTACAGTTACTTTGAGGAATCCTCTGTCTAGCTTGAGAAAATGAACAACTTCAGAGAAATTCTAGAAGTGTCCAATTTATGGTTTAGCAAGACCTTAAGGGAAAGAAGGAAAGTTGTAAATGAAAAATGTTAAAACCCCACAGGCAGACCCAAAAGCATTAACCTAAGAACTTCAAATGCAAAGGTTAAGAGGTTCTGATTTAAGACCAGTTAAGCTTCTCCATTAGCTTACGTATCAGCCAAGCCTCGGAGGATGAACAAAGATTCTTCTTTCACCCAGTGAATCGCCATTTATTTCCCACTCAACACACCCTAAAAAGTCTATGTCCATTTGTACTCTTTGGGTACCACTTGATTTTTTGCACTATTTGTTTCCACTTCAGTATGAAACTGCTGCTTGTGCTTATCTTTTGTGTTTTCATGTTTGAATTCTTTAAAGTCTTCTTGAACATATAAATAATCATCTTAAATTTAAAAGGCAATTAATAACTACTTAAGAAATCGACATTCTAAAGTTTTCCCCAACACGCTCAAAAAATTCGTCATCGAGAAAGATTAAAAGTGATGAAAATTTCTTGAGAAGTTCAAAATAGACGAGCATCAATCTTCATCGGCATTAGCAAAAGGAAAAATTCTTATCCCCACGAATAAAATCCACTAAATATATCACTGAAGAACGATCTGTTCGGCTTCGGAAGAAAAAAGAAAGAGTGAGCATCGCGTGAGTAAAGGAATAATATCATCGATCGGCGACCCCCGAATAGTTTTCGACATTGGGAAATTACAAAGATGATAACCCACCAAGAAGATACACACTTAAACTTTTTGCAACCACCGATCCTCGATACCATTGGCATCAAAAGTATCTTTTGGGAGTATATCAATGGAAATACCCACAAGGATAGTAGTCGATCCTTGATCTATACACTGGAGGGATGCAGCGTGATGAGACGTTTTGGCCCTTAGATAGGTTAGGTATGACACATTTAAGATGTTAGTTAATTTGTGGATCGATCATTAGTTGCTTTTCCATGCAAAAATCAAAAGAGATTGTTTAAGCCTTCCAATACAATGCATCTCCCTCTGCGCCTCCGCCATCAACCAGTTAGAATTTATTTACAGACATTTGGCGACAGTTTGTTTTGAATTACATTCATTACTCGTATTAAGTAATTAATATGATTGATAGGATCTCTCCTATTATATTCTTTTAAGTCATCATGTATGATCCTATTCTACGTGGTAAGAAGTTCAGAACACATAGAAGAGCAAGGATAATGATCTGGAGAAGGCTCCCAAGGGTCAGTAAGTATTAAGAACAAATCGTAGCAAGAATTACAAGTATGTATTGGATTATGGTGTTTTTTCAGCTTCATTTCATATGTTTCAACCCAACGCTACTCTGTACGCATGTTTAGAAGACCATTTAAATTGCAAGAACAATGCCTCTAAAGAAACCCACCACCAGGAAATCCCCAAGAGTGCCAAAGCTGCAAGAACCAGAAACGGGAGAGGGCTCCTCCCCAATGGTTGCAAGGAAATTAGAATTCACTCCAAAATCGGTGCTCGTCGTTAAGATGACCACCAAGAAGGTCTTCGTAAAGCCCCCAGATTTCGGAGACATAGAGGTGAACATTGGGACCAAAAACACATTCCCTCGCTGGGAAGAATTGTTTAAGAAAATCAAGAAGGAAGAACCCCTTGAGTATACCCCACACAATGATCATGATACAAGAAGACTTGATGATGATGTCCTTCCAAATATCCATAGGGCCTATCTGCACATGGTGGCAAACCAGACTCTGGTGTTACCTTGCATTGAGCTCCTAAAGTGGCTCATTGACCACGCTAATGCACAAAAATGTTTGATTAACAATGATAATGGTGAGTGTGTCGGGATTTTCTTGCCATCAGTGGTTCAGAGTTACTACAAGCTTAGGGAGCCAGAAGAAAAGTTGAGCACCGATTTCATTGTAAGTTTCTATGTAGCACACAACACCAGCAAAATCATGGTGTCGTGGTGGAGGGAAGACAAAAAATTCAGGAACCGAACTTCCAACTGGTATTCAACGGCCAATCTAAGGGAACCATACATATACCCGATGGCTCTTCTCTGCCGGTTTCATGGGGAGAAATATTTCTCCTGGTTTTCAAAGGCTTGGATGCCTCTAGCTTATAGGGTAGCCATTTTAGGCACGAGCTTCAATTTGGGTGTCATCATATCCAAACAGCTGAGCACTTGCATACAACAAGCCCAGAAACCGAAAGAGGGAGAATCCCTCTCCTTCTACATGGCCTCATATCTGCTGGATGTCATCTGCACCAGGAACATTTTCTCTAGAATGACCCTAAACTGGCACTCCTCTGAGCTCTCGGTCCATGTATACTTTATCATTCTATTGAAAAAAAGGTACAAGAAATCCTATTCTCTTATCTATGAGGAGTTCATTGCATGCATTTATGTTTTATTGTTCAAGAAAGAGTGCCCAAGGCTATCAGATGAAGAAAAAAAGGTTATATCGAAGGTAGGTCACTGGTATCTAGATGAGCATGAAACCTACATCAGGGTTTTCTATGCCACAGGGGCACCCCATTTGTTACCTATATATGTCCTTGATCGACTAGTGTTAGGGGAAATTTTCTATCAGACCATTCTGCAAGGTTATAATGCCACTTTAGTAAAGGACAAGAAGCGGGCCTCCATACCTTATGGGTTTCATATTGGCTTCTGCATGGTCAAAGACACCGTGCATGCTAAGCAAGAAGGGCTAAGTCAATTGGAATTCTGGTTCCAAACTGGTTATTTTCGCAAGCATGATGTCAAATGTCTGGTCCTAAAACATGCATAACAGGTATCATCCTATTTGCCTTATGCCCATGACCAGTTTGAAGATGAAATTTTCACTGAAAATGCTCAAGACTGGAATGAGGTGGGAATAAGGATGGTTGATCCTAGAACAACCTGGTTCAAGGCCATGAGTTGGGAAGAGAAAGCGACGTCCTTGGAGCAAGAAATTCTTAAGACCCAAGAAGGGATGATAGCATGAGAACCGGGTGAAGCGGTGGGTGACCCTCAAGAAGCCATCGGAGTGGCATAAGTTTATCAGGAATATCCAGTACAAATCAGGGATTCCCCCAAGTTCAATTTGAACAGGGGACAGAGGGAATTTTGTGGCAACAGCCCCAGCTACTAATGAAGCAGATGCAGGATAACCCAGACCTCATCATAACATCCAGGCTTCCAACTAATATCTGAGAAGGAGGCCTAGTGGAGACAAGCAACCAAGATTCCATAAACCTTGGCAACATCTGTTGAAGAAATTTCTATTTTCGACACACTAGTTCAGTGGGAGTTAACTGACTAGTTCTACTTTAGACTTTCTATTTTTAACATCACTATTACGCATGCATGCATTCCTAAGGAAAGCTAACTACTTGACTTTTTTTCTTAATTATGGAATGTTTTTCCCTATATATGAGTGTATTCCACTCATTCATTGTATCATATTGATCATGATCTATGTATCAATCATCAACTCATTGGAGTATGGTGAAAATATTTTCTCATTCTTCCATATTGAATCTCTCTTGCTTTCTTGATAAGCTTTGTTTGTACTTTCTTTAGCTAGATCTCCTGTGCAGGTTTCCATGAAACAGTGACATGGTATCAAAGCTATGCTACTTGGAGCAAGCTAGACAAGCCAAAGAATAAGGAAAATTGGGGTTTCGATGAGCTAAATCTGTGGTCGTACCTTTCAACAATTATTCCTCCCAAATTGTTATTTTTTTGAGGAAACAACTTTCCAATAAAGTAAAACAGCCCATTTTGGAAGTGGGTTTTCATCCGTTTGGCGAGATTCTTCACCATTTTCTCAGAAACTAAGCCGCAAGATAGCCTCCTGAAACTGATACAAATCTGTGGTCGTACCTTTCTACAGTCATTGCTCCCAAAAATATTAAGTTTTTGAGGAAATGACCCATGTGAGAAGTAAATCGACCTAGTTTGGAAGTGGGTTTTCAACCGTTTGGCAACATTCCTCATCTTTTTCTCAGAATGTAAATCGCAAGAGAATCTTTTGAAACTGATATGAATTTTCACTTAAAGTGCCATTTTTGTTGTGATTTCTTAATTTTTCACTTGTAGATTGAGAGTAAATTTTTAGGGGCTCTTAGAAACAACGGGAAATATGGATATGAAAACTATTATACAGTCAAATTTGGTGGTAATCCTCACACCATACTATTATTTTGATTGGAAGGCCAAGGCAACATTCCAACTCAAAAGAAAAGGACTATATAATTTGAGGATGACAACAGAAAAAAAAACCACATCAAGGATTGAGAAGATCAGATGGGAGAATCGTAAGGATGAGGCCACAAGACTACTTCTTGAGTTAATATCCACTGATATATGGTTTCATTTTTCTACATGCAAGACCCCAAATGAGATCTAGACCACCCTGGAAGGACTCTTTGGAAAGGAGGATGAGATGCAAGGTCATATGCTTGAGGTAGAGTTGAATACCTTAGACCCTAAAAGTTTTGATAATATACAATATTTGTTTACTAAATTTAAATCTTTTCTATTGAGCTTGGGTGAATGTGGTATTGATAAATCTACACAAGAGAAACAACTTATTATGACAATCTTAGCCAAGCTAGGACCAGAATACGTTGTATATGTCTTCAATTTCCATTCTGGCAGGTGTCTTTTTGGAACAAATTGGAAAATGCCTACGTTGGCTCAGTTCATTGAATCTCTTACACAAGAGCAGACAAAAATCATACAGATGGGCCTCATGAAAGATCCCAAAGCACATGTGCTCACCATGCATGATGGAAAAGAGTCATTCAATCAAAACATGAAGGAGGGATTTCCAAACCCTTTAATGATTCTTCAGGTTCCAAAGACTCTTTAGATTCCAAGAAGAAGAAGGGAAAGTAGTGCACTTACTGCAATAAAATGAATCATGAAGAATCCACATGCATGAAGAAACAAATCAATCTTATGGCACAGGCACTTTAGCAGAACAACCTTGGAAACTTCATTCTAGAGGGAGTTAAGAAGAAGAAGGAAGAAGATCCCGCTCCTAATAAAGGTAATCATCATGCTATGGCTGAAATTAATTCCTCAACTGATTCATGGATTATAGATTATGGTGCATCCCATCATATGGCAATGAAAGAGGATGTTTTCTCTTCTTTGAGTCCATGCTCAAGACCCCCTATTCTCATGGGGGATGAAACTCCAGTAGCAGTAGCAGGAGAAGGGAGAGTGGAGCTCCATAATGCAAGTTTTGAGAATGTTTTACATGTTCCAAAGCTTTCTATGAATATTCTCTCAGTTTATCAGATCACTCAGAAAGGTAAAAATGTTGAATTTACATCAGATTCAGTTTCAATAATTGACATGCGTGACAATTCCATCATTGCAATTGGTGAGGTGGATCACAAGTCAAGGTTGTATAAATTCACTAAGTTTTCTGACGATGACTCCTCTATTCTACTTACACATAAGGAGAGTACTTTGCATGCACCTCCAATGCAACATGCATATACTCTTGTTCTTCCATCATTTTTAGACGTCAGAGATGATTCCATACACTCAGATTCTATACATGGAAATAAGTAGGTAGTACAGCCAGATAAGAAGTCATTGTCGAAGCTTCAGCAGATGCCCAAGAAGGAACATGCCACACTTCAGGTAGAAGGAAACCTTGCAGGGAATCAATTGGATTCGAGGATGACTTGATCTCAGCATGAGGAGCCTTCTCATGTACTTTCATCTTCACAACCTGCGATCCCCAAGCATTTCTATATGGTTCAATCTACTGATCTATAGAACTACAATAGGGTTGTGGGAAATCCATTATGGCAAGTAGCCATGCAGAAGGAGTATGACTCATTCCTATAGAACCAGACTTGGAATCTGGTTCCACGTCCACTAGAAAGGAATATTTTCAGGTGCAGATGGGTCCACGGGATCAAGAGGTACAAGGCCCTACAGGTTGCCAAAGGACTTCATCATATCCATAAAGATTTCTACATCTTCACGAATACTTTCAGTGAGCCGAAGTTTCACACTTTGCGGGATCATCTTGCAGTGAAGAACACAGTTGTCTAGCAGCTGCTATTTTCTTCTTTTGATACATTATCTTTTGAGGGGATGTTTTGTTCCCACGTGGTTTTCCATCTTTCCTCACTTTTATTCAATGTTCATTAGTTGCATTGTACATGAGTACCTAAAATGGCCTAGTAGTCGGGACTCATATTTTACTAAATATTGATGTTCAGGGGGGTCTTGGAGAAATTTCTATTTTCGACACACTATTTCAGTGGGAGTTAACTGACTAGTTCTATTTTAGACTTTCTATTTTTACCATCACTATTATGCATGCATGAATTCCTAAGGAAATCTAACTACTTGATTGTTTTTCTCAATTATGGAATGCTTTTCCCTATATATGAGTGTATTTCACTCATTCATTGTATCATATTGATCATGATCTATATATCAATCGTTATCTCATTGGAGTATTGTGAATATATTTTATCATTCTTCCATATTGAATCTCTCTTCATTTCTTGATAAGCTTTGTTTGTACTTTCTTTAGCTAGATATCTTGTGTAGGTTTCCATGAAACACTGACAACATCAACAGTTTTGATGGCTCAGAATCCACTGCATCACTGGCAAGACCACTGGTAGGCGGGATGACTCAACCAGAGACAGGCAGGGTGTCAGTAGAAACACGTGCACCTAATCCTCTGAGCAAGCTTATAAATATATATAGTGACGATGAGATCATAGAGTCATCTCACGACACCCCTGTGCATGTCCAAGAGGAAAAGATTTCTGAGAAGACTTCTTCCCTGGAGCTTGAAGTTCAAACAAAATAGGTCCCTCAAAAGGAAACAAAAGCTAAAAGTGGCCTCAAAACAAAGGGACCCAATACATCGAAGACAAAAGTAGGTCTGACGGACAAGCCCGAACCGAAGGAGCCAAAGAAAGAGTCCCCTCAAAAGGAAATCAATGGTTTTGCGACCAATGAGCAAGTAAGTAACAAGTATGTACCCGATGTATTTATTTTTCCCAATACTCAAATCCCCGAAGAGAGACAAGTAGAGTTCGGACCTATGAGGCACAACGAGGAAGTTCAAGAGCCCAATATTGAACGATTATACACCACCGAAAGTCTGGGAAACACACTCACATGGGGTGATTGGCAGATACCAGAGCCGGTATACGAGGTAGAAGATATCTATTCCATCTCCTACGATCAAAAGAGAAAGGCCATCGTGCAAAGGATGGAAAAGAAACAAAGGATCACGTTAGATCACTCCATCTTGGTTATTACACAAGAGAACTTGATCAACACAGCAAATGCCCATACGTTTGAACTTCTTGGCATGGGAAAGGAACTCTCGGATGCCACCCTAGATAGAGATAAGAGAGATGAAAAGGAACTAACTGCTGCCCTAAAGCAGCTCCAACACTTGCGTCATCTGGCCGAATACTTTAAAGGAACCATGCAAACTACTGTGTACCTGAAAGGTGAGTTAGAGGAAGTTTACAACAAATTCAAGAAAGAATGACACCTATTAACTATGAAAATAGTTGAGTTCCAAGAGGACACTCTCATGGCACTCATGACATGCAAGGATATGGAGAAATGGTACAAAAGGGTGCAGAAAGCAGTAGAAATACTCGAGTACATTGAGGCAGTCCAGCAGGGCTGAGGCAAGGAAGAACATGGCATTCAAACGGTTGGAAAAAGTAGCCTTAACCGTATGAAGGTGTCATCCAAGTACTAGGATAAGATTTCTTGGGACCCACACCGATAAATCCAAGAGCAGTGGATTAGATGCAAGAATCACTGGGAGAAAATTAATAAAGTAATGAAAGATATCGGATTCCCTGAGTTCGGTACCCCCAACAACTTTGTTGACCTGAGCGACATAGTGGAGTCACATGCCAAACAAGATTCTCTATGGACCAAAGAACTCGCAAAGATGAAAAACGCAATACCAAATAAAGTGAAATGATTTGCAGAACATCTAATCAAAGCCCGAACCATGCTACAACAATTAGACTCCAGTCTAGTAAAGTACCGGGCGCATGTAGTGGACATCAGGGGAATATATGTGGCTCTGGTGGAACAACAAAGATTTCCATGGGACCAAACTTGTGAATAATTGTTTATCAGTTGGTCTGAATATGAGAGAACTCACCCTTTTCAAGAGATTCTTAGGTTGACTATTAAAGAAACTGTTAGAAGATGATGCCATGTGGTGATTTTTGTTTTTCTTAAACTGCATTTAGCCGTTAATTTTAGTTAAAATTTATATTATAAATAAAGACATTGACCAATTAGTCAAAGGTTGATGGTTGTTGTAAGAACTCTTTCTTTCTGGTTGTTAAGAATTATTTTGAAACTGCTATGAATTGAGAAGTCCTTCTGGACCAAAGACAAATTGTTTTCATCAAATGCATGTGATTGGACTTGGAGAAGAACTACTTCCTATCCTGTTTCATGAACGATGTTAGGCTCCAATTTACTGATGTAAATTAGAGTACAATTGATTTTCAATCCGGTGTTTGTAAGACTTAGAGGCACGTCCAAAGTATAAGGATTTAGAGGTAGTTTTTATCTTTAATGGAGATAAACCAAAACCTATTCTAAGGCTGAATGTGAAAGAGATGCTAAGCTTCTATTCAGAAGTCATATTCATAGATCTCATAACAGTAATCAGCAATTGTTTTTCTAAAGAGTATAAACAGTAAGCATTCAAGAGATGTTCGAACTAGTTCTAAGACCTATCAAATGCTAGAAGAACAAAACTCTTATTCAAGAGATGCATTCATTGTCTTCTTTCATTCATTCATT
>ML782293.1:43816-55011 GCA_009831015.1 Picea engelmannii
TTAAGAGTATTTATACAAGAGTCTCAAAACTAAAAATGCTAATAAGTCTCCTAAATATCATGATCAGATCCATAATATCCTAGGAGGTTCGAATGCCTCCTTCAGATCCACAATATATGGTCAAATCCCACGAAAATCCAAAACTGTCCAAGATTAAGGCTGAAACAGGGTATTTTCTGCTGAAGTGGCCCTGTTTGACTAGCATTGACCGGACATCTAGAAGGCTCAGATTTAGAAGCTGATAGCTCATTATCCATCCTTGTAAATCAGGGAACATGACCCAAGTCTTAGATTTCACCCAGGTGTCCTGCAAGTATACAAACCACGGAGCTTTTACGGGATTTGGTCAAATCCTGTAATTTCTGATAAATTTTCAATTTTAATGCTAAAATTTAGAAAACTCAATTCTTAAGCTAAATAATGACAAATATACCTTGCATAGGTTGTTTCATGGAAAATATGGAATGAAATGAAGGAAAATGGATGGATATAGAGGCAAAAGTGTGGTTTATAGAGAAAAATGGAAGCATAAAAATGTACTCAACAAACGACACAGTAATGAGTAAGAGAAATTAATTTTGTTGTCAAGTTATCTGGTGCAATGTTTTAATGTTCTTGTCTTTAATGATGAAAATGAATTGTTTTGTTATTATGTGATGAATGGCTATGGTAGATGAATTATTTTTCTTACTGTTATCTTATTACATATGTGCTTTTTTTTTTATAATTAGTTTCTCAGATAGTAATTGGATGCGCACATGGTTGATGTATTAGTAATAGGCCTGTGGTATAGAATCATTGTCTGCATGTTTGAGCAACAGATTATCCCAAGCTCAGCTTCTTCCCCAGTAGCTAAAACTTAATCCTGTTTTCTATCAAGGTGGTTTATAATAGCTTGTATCTCTCATACCAATCCTACCCAAGAGAAAATACAGAAGATAATAGTCCTAATTGAAGGAGGAGCCTTCACAAGAAAACACAAATCCCATCGATAATTTGGTCGGATCGCAACATCTGGAGAACCATTCCATCTTTAAATGCTACAGAGTCTAATTGGGCCTCGGTGGCAGGTTTAGTTCCTACTGTTGAATCAAGGGATTTAAAACCCATCAACATAATCCTCCTCTAGTTTATCAACGTTGAAATCATATTTCATTGATTTCTCTGATGATAAAAATACTAACATCAATGTTGCAGATGCATTTTTATTTGTAATAGATGTTTCTAATTATCATTGTTGTGATGAGATTGTTTCTATAAATATTTTTGAAGATCAAATTAGTTGTGATGAAAATTCAGACAATGAGGATACAATTTATTTTTCATCATGTATTGAACCTTACAATATTCCTCCATTGTTTGATGATTATGATAAAAGTGATATTAATTTTCATGAGCAACAAATTAAATCATTTTCCTTAGAAGGATTTTTTCAGCAAGGAACTTGTCAACAACATCATGAAAATAGTGAGCTAGTATATGATAATTATGAATTTGAATCACAGGAATGGATTGAAGGAGATTTTGATGTTTTATTTTCATCTATTGATGATTAGTAGATTCAAGAAATTAACGAGTTCGCATTCGACAATTTTGAATCAAAATCTGAGGGAAATAGTAAAAACAATTAAGTTATCACAATTGAAAATAAGATAATTTCTTGTTTTCTTCTTCTTCATTTGCAACATTTCATGAATGAAAATCTGATATCATCCATGGAGAAGAAAGTATAGATAGGAAACCTTCTCTCTTGGATCAACCAAATTTGTTTTATGAGTATTATGATCCAGTGGATTTGTGGATAGATTCTGTTTTTCAAGGAGTCTCTTATGTTGAAATTTTGGGCATACAAACAAGTTGCAGGAGTAAGTACAAGATATCCATTAAATTTCTGCTAAAAATGTCATATTCTTTTTTCAGATTATTATTTAGTTGCATGCAACATGTTAACACTAAGCAAATTTCCTAGGTTGAGGAAGCAACTCACAAAGGTAACCACAAAACTACTTTAGAAATGAATCTAGCCTTTCAATTCAGAGATGGATCTCTCTTATCACTTGGTATCTAAGAGATAGGTTTTATTTTGAGGATAAGAAACTAGATATTTGATTAGATGAAGGGGTTTTTAAGGTTTAGTGGCAATAAGGAAAGGAACCTGTTGGGAAATTGAGTCAATTCTTTGAAAGCAAATGAAAACACTGTTTGGTAGGTATAACTCTCAAGGAAGCAAAGGATAGCTAGGTAATGATACTCCAGTTTTTTAATTTACTTTTATGGAATGGAATAAAGAGGAAAACACATAACAACATTTATAGCACCATTAAAGATGAATTTTGATGAGTTAAGAAGTAAATGACAGTGTTCAAATTGCTAGAATCTAAAGCATCATTTTCAGATGAATTGCATACCATTTGATATCCAATTTAAACATAAAAGTATCAATAGATGAAAGATAAAGAAACAAGAAGAACATTCATGAAAGGAACACAAACTTCAGGTCATCACCACTAGAACCTTTGGTATGAAAAATATTTGCACATCTGCACTAGTATTTCATTCAAATTCAGAAAATTTGTACAATGTTCAATACAAAATTGTCCTTTATGCTTATTCCAACCCTTTGTACATTCAAAATGCTCAAATATATAGATTGACTACCTCCTTAGGCTAGAGAAGTGTTGGATTATTGAGAGGCAGGGTGAATCAGTAATAGAGCAATGTAATCCTTTTTAACCATATAATCCAAGTGTTATATCAATGTAGCATTATCATCCAATAACTGAAGAATAAGTAAGAAATGAACAAATGAACAATCATACACATACACAGTACACCAATGTTTTACGTGGAAATCCAAAGCGGGAGAAAACCACAAAATGTTTTTTTTTATATGTCTTGACAAATTACATTCATTGGAAGGACCAAATTCCTTTGTTTTCCAGCTGCAACTGGAAGGAGGCTCCAACCCCCTAGTTTCTCAGGATACAACCCGAGGGAATCTCCAACTCCCCAATTCTCTGGATACAATTAGAAGGAGGCTACAACCCCATATGATCACCGGCTACAACCACATGTCCTTGCCCTGTCCAACCGCACATAAGTAGAAGTAGAATGATGGAACCACTGTCACACTATCACTTTGAGATATACCACTATAAAACTACACCAATAAACCTGAACCATGCATCAACCATGCACCAACCTGTACCTCAACCTGTAATCAACCTGTACCATAAACAAGTGCATCAACCATGCACCAACATGTACCAAACAACCTGTAATCAACCTATACCATAAACAAATGCATCCAACCATGTACCAAGTATGTAAAAATCATGTATCAACTACTCATCAACTATGATTTTGCATCAAGATGTACCAACATCATCAAATATACACCTCATGTATGTGCCAACTCATCAACTACTTGTCTCAACCATGTACCCAACATGTACCTCAACCAAAATCCCTCATCAATTTCATCATCCAAATCTGATTTGAAACTCTGTAATAGACCTGGTGTATATGATCACATACCTGCAAACATTCCTTAACTTTAACAACAAGAGACTAGCATTTTCATCAAACTTTTCTTTAGTCTTACATGACTAGTTTTGGATTAGTCAACAACCCTAACTTGAAATAATCATAACTATGTACCTGTAATGAATAAAGATATTAAAATAGTACACAATGTTCGTCAATGTGTTTTATTCAATTCCTCCAGGTGTCACTGCTTGGAACCTCTCAGAAAAGGAGTTATAGAAAAAATGGCATACCTTGTTGAATTATGTCTTATTCTAGAGAGTGAACTTGTAGAGTGTGCCTGGAACATAATATTTGTTGTATTGATCTGAAAATGTTACACAGAAGACTACAAATTGTAATCTAATCAAAACATTGGGCCTTATTGTTGGGACAAGGGCAGACCCAGGGTTCAATTATTCAACAGCACACCAACAAAACCCAAAGAACCAACCCTTTCGGCAACACCTGTGAAGCAGATGCAATCTCACCCGAGGTAGAGGCAGGGGTGGTTGAAAGAATCGAGTGTCTACAACTGTAGCTGGGACACAGATATGTGATTGTAACACCTTAACAAAGAACATAGGATTTATAGTTCATTACTATTTAACCTTAATTTACAGTGCAAGTAAACCTTAATTGCAGAGCAACACAGTAGTCTACAAGATCTAATACACCCAAGCACTTAGCACATAAAGATAGATCAGATCTAGCATTCATCCACATTATTAAGCACAAAGCATCAACATATCTATCTATCATTCATATATATCAAAACACTAAGAAAGAAAACACATCAATGCATCACACAAAGCATAGCAACACAGGATATATGTGGTTCACCCCTAGCCTGGGGATACGTCCACCAACTCTTTTTCTCTTTTATTGTCTTCTATCAATATTCTACATGCATAGAGCCACAAGATCCTACTCCACATAAGAAAGGAGATCTGTGAGCACTTCACTAGATCCTCCTTCCCTGATCTAGATTACAACACAAATCCTTTTCACAGTCACTTGCACTTAGCTCTGAAAGTTCTCAACATAGCATGCACAAAGCATTTACAATTTTCACTCAGCACTTTGGCTAGGTACCAAGCCTCTCTCGTTTCTTACATCACCTAGACTTCTATTTATACATTAGAAAAAGGACCTAAACACAGGTAAACCCATGGGCCGACATCCCCATACTCGTTACTTAAGCCCAAAACCCAAAAGGCCCTAAACAAGGAACCGAGATCCCACGATCTCCACTTCGAATTGCGCTCCTCCTTCGAAAACCTGTCAAAGTCCCAAAATAGGTCAAACATGACCAAGGATCCTCAAAACCTGGTCAAAGGCCAACATGCCCACAACACTCACCTGTGACTCATCCCGAGTCACTCTAGTTTGGGTAGCTCTACTTCAAAATCCTCGAACTTGGCTCAAGCTTCTTCGACTTGTTGTTGCGCCAAGGCTTCCTGCTCGGTGAACTCTTGGATAACTGCTTCGTTGACAGGTCCCTCTAAGAGTTTTTCGACAGCAATGACTACTTGTTCTAGCTCTGCTCCTTGGCCTTCAATCTCCTCAAACAATTGGCACACTTCATCCTGGACTGGTTGGAGCCTCTGAGTCACTTCCATGACTTTGCTCTATATGGTGTGGACTTGTTGTTGAGAAGTGCATTGTTCCTAGGATTGCTTCATCCTTTCAACTACTGATAGGAGCTTCAACTGCACCTGTACTATCATTTCTTGTTGCTTTGCCTCGTGGAGTTGTGACTCTAGTTCATTTAGTTCAGGGTCTTTAGTAAGTCACTCATAGGTTTGTGCACTTCTACTGCTAAGTTGTTTACATTCCAGAGTGAATGCTCTGATCCTCTCAACTACACTCTAGCCAATGGATTCTCTTTCGTATCGCATGTCCTGCAGGGTACTTGGCACTATTTGTAACTCTATGTTTGTGATTCTCGATTGAAGTTGTTGGATAGCTTCCACAAGCTGCGCTACTTGATGCTCCACTGGTTCTTCCGCCTTTTTCTCTAAACTTGTCATAGAGAGAAGTGCTCTGATGACTGCTTCTTTGACTCTAAGCTTCTCTGCGAGCAACTGATCTTTCTCTTGCTTGACCTATTCTCTCTCCTCTTCAAACTTGGTGTAAAGGTCATCCTTCTCCTATTGCGCAACTCAGACTTTCTCTACCACTTCTTATTGTTCTTTCTTCAGGGCCACCATGGCATTTTCTTTCTCTTATTGCACTCGATAAAGGCGAGATTCATTCGCATCAACTATTTTGTGGAGTTGGGCAGGCTCATCTCCCAACTCTAGTTCTTCTAATGGTGGGGGCACAGTGGAAACTGTGTGGTTGGATTGAAGGGCCTATTGTACCCCTCTTAGTTCTGTCTCAATTTTTTCATACATGGTTGCTTGCTTGGCTTCAGTGTTCTACATAATATCCTATGAATCATATGATACAGCTACGATGATGAAGTCAAATTCATCGAGCATGATCATGGTCTGCAACTTAGTCTTGGTGGGTTTGCGAGGTAGGTTTCGTTGGGGAAACCTTTCTTTTCCTAGAAGGATCAACCTCATCAATAGGATCCCTAGGCGATGTTACTTTGCCTTGCTTCTGCTGATCTTCTTTTCCATTGGACTCTTCTTTATCTACTTCCTCATTATCTCCTCATCTAGGTGATTATGAAGCAGTTTCGTCTGATGCATTGCTTAGGTTCTGTACCTCTTTGGTATTCTTCCTTTTTATAGGTCTAGGTGTATCATGCTCTTCGTGAGTGGCCTCCAAGATACCAATTAGTTCAGGATCAGAAATTTTTGCAGGGTTAGCAGGGATAAGGAGCTCTGTAGACCAGTCCTTAGTTATCTATTCAAGGTCCTCCTTTGTGAGCTTATAGTATGACTGAAGTTTTTCTTTATGCTCATCTATGCACGTAGTGATATAAATGAAGTGTTGATCTACACGAAACTTCATGAGGGGTCTAAATCGGTGTAGGGTGTTCGATGTCATTTGAGGGACAACCCCAATAGCCCTCTTTAACTTGAGATAGTATGTGTGGAATACTGCATTCGACTGCCATTGTTTTCCCATATTGCTCGAGTACCAGAGCATGGTGTAATTCACAGCGAGTGGCTTGAATGGCTCAATGTCCGGGAAGGTCGCACCTTCCGACATCTCCCAAGCAGTAAATGCGATGAGGATTAGGAGCCAGCTAAAGTGGAACTCGTAGCCCTGATCCTTAGCTTCGTAGCAATCCAATTCTAGTTGGTTGAATAAGTACTTTGCCCAGTTCATTTGGAGTCCTAGTGAGGTCAACAACAAACCCTTTGACCTACGTAGGTTTTTTCTTTCTCACAATCTTTCCTATGGTCAGCTGGCAGGCTAGGCACACTGCACCATTCTAGATGGAAGCTACCTTGTAGCCTCGCATCCCATTTTATACATTGCCATAGGTAACCTTAATTCTTTGTGCCAGGGTGCGGTATGCAGCCTTCCCTGGGTAGAAGTCTTGCAGGTCTGGTCCCTGCATGCTCAATCCAGTGATCCTATGGATCAGCGTCATATCGACTGTGATGCGTCTATCAAGCCATAGATAGCCGCTATGGTAGCATGATAGCAGGAGCTTAATAGATGCGTTAACCTCTTGGTGCCTTCCAAAATATGGAATCTTCATCACATTCAATATGGTGGATTGCGTGAGGTTCGTAGTCCATGGTTGGCCGATTATTTTTGAGTTCTTCCCCTTCATCCTAGTCAAGTATTTGTGAGGAGTGAGTATACTGTGGTTCTTGTGGTCCCCTAGGTTGAAGTCGTTGAATTTTAATGTCGTGATCTTATCTTGTTTTGTTCTAACTGCACGTATCCCCTTCGGGAGGTACGTAGTAACCAGGGTATAATAGAAGTCCCTTGGGACACTGTCACGACTCACTGTGCCAGCCAAAGGCGGGATGTAGTCAGGCAGGATAGTCGGGATTAACTTCGCATTTTCCAAGTCATCTAATCCTTGGTTTTTTTCTCGACTGTAGCTCAGGATGGTCCAGATCCATGAGTAGTCGATGGAGAGGCTTACACCCCTCTCGTCGACGAGGCTTGAATCCCTGCGTACATTACTTTTTCGGCCATTAAATCGATTAAAAATGATTCAACTAACTTCTCTATAGCATTGAGTTCATCCGACATGCACGCTCCCGATTGGATAACTCAGGCCGATGAATGAATGCTCAATGCAATAGGACATGTGTCGATCTTAGTAAACACAATACAGTTTTCTCGTTGAAATTTTTCTCGGTGCAACAGTTGACAAACTAAGTAGACAAAAAGGTAACGGATCTCTCCAACGGGCGAGAAGCCCTCATCAATGTGGTTCTTTCTGTTGCAGTGCGGTCCCAATGGTATGATGATGAGATTTCTGGTCATAACTTCTATTCTAACCATTCAGGGGAATCAGTCTAATAATTATAATGATTCCAACAATCATATCATTCCTCCATGGTGAAGTGCCATGTTGCACTTTTCTGATATCTCAATGAAGTTTCCCTTTTGCAAACCTTCCATCTACGAAGTCCCCTCTTGAACCTTCTGCAACTTTTCTATGTTTTCTCTCTTCTTAATGAGATTTCTAGCCTTCTTCCCTGTGATCTTCGTCTCGGTATTCCTCTTTCCATTTTGATTCTTATCTTCTTTTGGCATTGTAACTTTGCGTTGTTGATATTCTTCCATAGGGTTTAAGGGAAATACTTATTCTCTGTCTGGGGTAGGTGCTCCACTCTTCTGTGAGTCTTTGTGTGTTCTTTCAACTTCGACATCTGGATAGCTGGTCCTCAATAGCTTCGACTGCTCCTCTTGTTCTTTTAGTAAGTGTGTTATCCTCCTAGTCATGAAATATTTCAATTCTTGTTTCTTCTGTTCTAAGGCTTTCTCTTCTTTTCTTTTGGCTTGATACTTCTCAATCCAGGCTTTTCCTAGTAACATAGTGAATGGGTTGTTTTTCTCAATAAATTTAACAACCTCAAAATCTTCCTTTGTTGAAGTTCCATGAGCACTCATAGGTATCTGGGTGATTCTTCCACATAGGGTTATCAACTTTCCTTTAAATAATCGTACTCCTCCCAATGAAGGAATCATATTAGGCTTTCCTAAAATTTTCCAGGTTCTTTCTATGATGATATTCACCTGTGTTTCCTCATCTAGAACACAGTCAATGTTGAAGTCTCCTATTCTTGTTTCTATGCACTATTTTTCTTTGAATATCTCTGATAAGTTGAAATTTATGTGATCATTCAGGGTTTCTTTCATTTGTGGCAATACATTCTCTAATTCTTTCTGGGGTTCTTCCATGGTCTTAGTTTATTGATCCTCCTCAAGGTTTTCTTGTCTCGTATTCATTCTTTCAACCTTAGAAATCATTCTAGGGCAATCCAAAACTTCATGGTCCATAGCTTTACAACAAATACAACTAGGTCTTCTATCAGGTCAATCCTTAGAAAGATGGCCCGGTCTTCTGCAACTATAACAAATACTTAATCCTCGCTTTCTCTTAAATGATCCCCAACCTTTCCTGTACCGCACACTAGGATCATAGTAGCTAACCAACAAAAAATTATTTCTAGGATCCGCCTTCCATTTTTTAATCCAAACATTCTTTCTATGAATAGGAATAACATATCTTTCATCATTTCTATCAGATCTACCCATATCGAATATTCTTTCTTCTAGTTGTGCCCTAGTTTTCAGGATAGGACAAAATTTATCAAACATACCTAGATTCATACTTTTGAAACAAAAATTTCCACTTATCTTACATTTTCAATCAAAAAATTTCATTGTTCTTACCTTTATCAGAGCACAAAGCTTCAATATCTTACCTCTTTTCTTCAGATCTGATTTCTCTTCTTAGCACAGGGCTTCACAAGTCAAGTAGAATACTGTGCACTAGGGAAACCGATCTACGCACAGAGCTTTCTATTTTCTTCAGTTCCCAGCAATCACATTTTCAGGTCTCGACAATGGAACCATTTGTTGGCAAAGGGGGAGACCTAGGGTTTAATGCTTCAACAATGCACCAATAAAACCCTAACTATCGGCCCTTTCGAAAAAACTTGCGAAGCAGATGCAGTCTCACCCGAGGTAGAGGCATGGGTGGTTGCAGGACTCCAGTGTCTGCAACCGTAGTTGGGATACAGATCTATGATTGTAACACCTTAACAGAGAACTTATAAGTTATAGTTCATTAGCATTTAACCTTAATTTATAGCGCAGGTAAACCCTAATTACAGAGCAACACAGTAGTCTACAAGATCTAATATGCCCTAGCACTTAGCACATAAAGATAGATCAGATCTAGCATTCATTCACATTATTAAGAACAAAGAATCAACAGATCTATATATCATTCATATATACCAAATCACTAAGCAAGTAAATGCATAAACACATCAATGCATCGCACAAAGCATAACAACAAAGGATATATGTGGTTCACCCCTAGCCTGGGGATACGTCCACCAACTCTTCTTCTCTTTTATTGTCTTCTGTCAATATTCTACATGCACAGAGCCACAAGATCCTACTCCACATAGGATAGGAGATCTGCGCACACTTCGCTAAATCCTCCTTCCCTAAGACATATTACAACACAAATCCTTTTCACAAACACTTGTACTTAGCTCTGCAAGTTATCAACATAGCATGCACAAAGAATTTACAATTTGCACTCATCTCTTTGGCTAGGTACCAAGCCTCTCTCCTTTCTTACATTTCATAGACTTCTATTTATACATTAAAAAAAGGGCCTAAAGATGGCTAAACCCATGGACCTACATCCCCATACCCATTATGTTAGAAAAACAGGACCGCGGAGCAATAAAATAAAACAAATGCAGAAACAAAACACAGAAGACACACAATACAAGAGAGACACTGATTTACGTGGTTCACCCAGTGTGGGCTACATCCACTAGAGAAATTGCCAAGTCCTTCCTTTATTATTATCCAGCAAATGAAGGGATACAACCTACAACAAAACCCATTGTAACTTCCTCTTCTTTCTCTCACAGTCTCCTCTCTTAGAATACAATATTCCCCACCATCCATAACTACGATACATTTCCCTCATAAAAGAGGGCTGCCTTCTAGGGAAAAAAAACCCTAACATAATCTCTACCGTTAGATCTGCAACCTTATAATGAACGGTCCAGATTTACAATGAAATTAGAATATACTTTTACAAGGAAATTTTTGTTTCAGGGGCTTCGCCCCCGAACCCCCGCTGGGGGCACGCTTGCCCCCAGACCCCACAGCTAGGGGGATAGCCCCCCTGGACCCCCAGAGGGGGTACCCCCCCTCTGCACTCCCCCACGTGGAAGAGTGTACATACTTCTAGGGTGTAAATACTTCATGGGGTATAAACATGGCTGAAAGTAAGGACCTCTGAATCAGGAAGATAATCAGGCTCCACAACCAACAATCTCCCACTTGGAGATTGATATCAACAACTCCACCGCTGCTGTATATGCTGGACTCTAAACCTTCTTGGACCTGGAAAATTTCTCATTTTCATCTTCATTCTTGAAGACCAACTGAAATTGAGCAGGAACTCAGTTTCTCCCTGGTTACTCCCTTTGTTAACATGTCTGCAGGATTCTGGCTAGTGTGTATCTTTTCCAGCTTCAATTGTC
>ML782293.1:75018-101355 GCA_009831015.1 Picea engelmannii
CTTTGTCTCTGATAAACAAACACAATGGTTCAAATGGTTACCCATGGCAGAATGGTGGTATAACACTTCCTTTCACACTGCAACAAAAATGACACCATTTATGGAACTTTATGGATACCACCCTCCTTCCATCACTTCTTCTCTAAAAGAAAAATCTAAGGTTCAGGCAGTGGAAGATCACATTGAGAATCAACAACAAATTATCCAAATTTTAAAGGACAACCTGACCATGGAACAGAATCACATGAAACAACAAGCATATCAACAGCGTAGTGAAAGAAGTTTTGAAGTAGGGGATTGGGTAATTTTAAGACTACAACCATACAAACAGATATCCCTCAAGCAAGCCAAGAAGGATAATAAATTATCACCACAGTACTATGGACCTTATAAGGTGTTGCAAAAGATTGGTACTATGGAATACAAATTGGAGCTACCTGCATCTTCATGAGTACACCCAGTTTTCCATGTTTCATGCTTAAAGAAGGTTATAGGCGACAAGATCCCAGTTCAAACTATATTGCCAGAACTTGACGAGGAAGGAAAAGTCATATGGGAGCCTGAAGCCATCACTGACACAAGAATTCGCCAACTGAGGAATAGATCCATTTCAGAGTATCTCATTAAATGGAGGAAACTACCGGCTGAAGATTCCACTTGGGAAGATGAGTCCTTTATACAAAAGCATCCAAAGTTACTCAAGCATTGCGGACAACACTTGTCTCAAGGGGAGGGGCATGTTAAGCCCTAATATTGGCTCATTACCCCTTAATTAAGGCATATTAGATTAGTAATGTTATTTATTACCCCTTAATTGGGGCATATTAGATTAGTAATGTTATTTATTACCCCTTAATTGGGGCATATTAGATTAGTAATGTTATTTTATTTATGTCGACTTTAAGCCATTAGTTGTAATTATACCTCATAGTCTCATATATATACCAAGGAGACATTTTCATTTTGAATCATCTTGTACTTGAACATTTAAGTGGGGTAAAAGGAGGTTGCCCCCTCGAAGAGGCTTATTATCTGAAATTATCTCTTTTTCAAGGCGTTGAGTACTTTTCCTGAGGTTTTTCTATGCTATATTGATGTTTGGTTCTTAACGAGAAGAGCCAGAGAGAGCTCGAGAACACCCTTGTAAATACAGGCATTTTCCATCTTAATACAAAGAGCAGTTTTTCCTGCATTATTTTGTGTTATGTGGATGTCTGTGTGTGTTCTTTTATATGCTGTGAATGTATGTATGCTAGGAATTTGCATGGAGTCTGTTTGATTTCAGGTGAAGGTCTTTGAGGCTTCACACCAGGAGGGTGTGACAGAACGCTGCGGGTTCTGAGGGCCATGCACAGAGGATGCATTTTTGAACTCTGCAGAGTCAGACAAAGATGTGCTGCAGAACAAGAATTGGAATCATCAACTCAGAAGAAGACCTCAAGGTTGTTCAATACATTGGAGGAAAGGTTGTGTAGGAGAAACACAGTTGCAGACAGAATTCTGCTGTGAATTCTGTAGAGCTCTGCCAAGTGGGCATTGAGCATACGCACGGGCTGTGTTGGGGAAGAAATCTACTGTGAGTTCTTAAGAGAAACAAAATCATTGAGGGTTCTGTAGAGCTCTATCAGGTGAGCATTGAGCGGGTGCAAGTAGTGCATAGGAGAAAGAAGATAGAACTGTTGAACGTTCTGTGAAAGGGGAAACTCTGCCAAGTGGGCATAGAGTCAGTGTGCAGATAGGCACAGAAGTGAAGAGAAATCTTTGAGTTCTAGAACTTGGAGGAAGAGTCCACTGAAGGATCTTCGTTGGGTTATTGAATACTCAGAAGTTTCATCAAGGGGTTGCTTGAGCGAAGGATAGCCAGGAGGGCGTCCATATTCTCCATCTGTGGGAGAAGAAAGATAAAATCCCTTAGGGGTCTGAGTGGTTGAGAAGCTCAAGAGGGACAGTGCTTTCACGCACAGAGTCAAACTGCAAGGAGTGCAGAGGTGGAAGAAATCTGTGGAGGAGTTCAGAGTACCCAAAGCTCAAGAGGGTCAGCGTTGTATATGCGCAGCAAAGCTCAAGGTCATGGAGCTCGCAGAGGAAAAAGAGCACAAAGGTTGAGGCCTTTGGAAGACTTGGAATTCTTCCAAGTGCAGGAAAAAAGTGCGCAAAATCTCAGGAGGAGCAATAATAGTTGTCGGATTGGCCGAGAAGATCTGGACTGTTGGAAGGTCTTCACGTCCAGAGAACGTGCAAGAGAAGAGGTGATCTGAGCCATCAAATCTAGAGTGAAAAACCCGTCAGCTGTTGGATCAAGAGAAGATGCTCAGAGATTAGCCTCTGGAGCAAGTGCACAGAAGAACAGATCTGGGTCGTCAGATCTAGAGCAGACACCCGTCAGCCATCGGATTGGATAGAAGGCGCATGAGGTTTACCTTCATGGACAGGAGGCGGAAAAATCCCGACAAGTAGTGGAGCCATCAGGATATCGGCACTCAGGATATCGGGATTCTTGAGGTCGTGAGAATTGAGACATCACAAGTCTATAAATCCTGGAGAAATCGGGACTGTCCATTCTGGAAGGGATGCGTGGCAGCAATCGGCGCATCGGGAAAAGTCCCGATAGGAAGTGTTTGAGTCATCGGGATATCGGGGATCCTGTAGACAAAGTGTTTGAGCACTTTGGAATCGTGAAACACGATACCCCGATGAGTGGAGGCCAGCTGTCAACATCTCAGAAAGCGGAGAAAGCTCCGATGAGTGGGAGCCAGTTGTCAGCAAACCAGAGAAGGAGGACAGTGCCGTCGTGAGGGGCAAGCTGTCAGTGTAGGGGAGTGTCGGGATTTGGATGATCGGGAATCCCGTAGGAAAATGCATTGTAGCATTTGAAACCTCGTAACCCCGATGGGGATAAGGTTGTGGTCACAGAGAAATAGCCACGTGGACCAAGGGCTGAGCCAGGCGGGATAGCTGAGGATAAAGCGCGTCAGGAATCGGAGGATCATGGATCCAAAGAGCAAGTGCATTTTGGCATAGCAAAGCCCGAAATCCCAATAGGAGCCTATGACTGTGGTCATATGAAGGCAGGTCATGTGGACTAGTAGCACAGCTAGAAGGGGCGGAGAAAAAGGGGCACATCATAAATTTGTCCCATTGGTGATCGAGGATTCGAGAGGACAATGACTCTCGACAGCAGGAAGCACGAAACCCCGATAACCTAAAACTTAGATCAAGGGAAGAACGTGGTCATATGCAGAAGGCCGTGTAGGTGAATGAAGGACCTATGGATCAGATTTTCACAGTGATTCCTGAGGGAATCCAAGGAGCCACTTCGGCTCAGTGAAAGGGGATTTCGAACGATCCTGTGGGCGGACAAGGAGTTGTAGGTGCCAGGAGCTCGCGCCTGCGTCACTTTGTCACCTTAATTTATCATTTAAATAATGATTTCTTCTTTTAGGTCACTTAACCCATTTTTAGGTCACTTAACCTATTTTCCTTATTTTTAGGGTTAACCACTTTCCATAAATAGAAGGCTCTCCAATACTTTGATTTTGTCACCTTACTTTATCATTTCTTGATTTTGTCACTTCTCTTTATTATTTAAATAATCCACCTTGACTTTGTCACTTTAATTTATCATTTAAATAATGATTTATTCTTTTAGGTCACTTTGAATTCTTTGACCTTGGGGGCTTCAAGCCTTCATGCGGGGGTCCTTCATCTTCGTAAGGCCATACCTCTCAAACCATGAGGAGTTATGTGACATTCCACATACCACCAGAAATGGCATGAAAAGCACTATCCATCTAGGATAGTTTCACCAACAATTTCCTTGATCTTCATCTCATTATTCCACATACAAGCATGGGTCCTCCAACCATTCTTCCAGGATACCTCAATCCGTGAACTGTCTTCCCGTGAGGGATTTCACCATAAGGGGACCACTTTTGAGTTCATACATTTGCGCACCTTATCAATCATGATAAGAAAATAATGAGATCAAGGGTCCTCCAACCATTCTTCTAGGATAAATCAATCCACAAAGCGTCTTCCCGTGAGGGCTTTCACCATAAGGGGGGCACTTTGGATTTCATCTATTTGTGCACATTATCAATCATAATAAGACAATAATGAGTCATCTATACATTTTTCCAACAATGCATCATATACCATTGAAACCACAACGATCCATCTTCATCATGTATCAATGACAACTAATTGATCCATCTTCATCATATCAATGACAACTCATTGATCCATCTTCATCTATGCATTCTCATCAAGGAAAATACATATTATATTACATCAATCATCAATCAATCAATCCTTTGAAATCAATCAATCACTTGACATCAATCAATCAAACCATTGGCATCAATGACAACATGATCCAACCTCGCAGAAGCACATGAAGGAATCATAGGAGAACACTACGTAGGGAAAGAAACAACACAAAAGATTCTTAGGCCTGGCCTTTGGTGGTCTACTCTACACAAAGATGCTAAGGAATACTACAAGGCCTGTGATGTATGCCAAAGAGTTGGGAAGTCGTCCAGAAGAGATGAGATTCCTTTAGAACCTCAGCTGACCTTACAAGCATTTGAGAAATGGGCCATTGACTTCATGGGACCTATCAAACCACCAGGAAAGTGCATAGGATCTAGATACATAATCACTGTGACAGAGTATTTGACCAGATGGAGAAAAGCAAGAGTAGTTAAGGATTGTGGTGCAACTACAATTGCGCGCTTCATATTTGATGATATCATAACCATCTTTGGATGCCCAAATATCCTTATGAGTGATCAAGGAATACATTTTATCAACAATACTATTGAATCATTGACTTAGGAATTTGAAGTTCACCATCGGAAGAGCACGCCCTATTATCCACAAGAAAATGCGTCAGTTGAAGCATTCAATAAGATCTTGGAGATAGTGTTGATGAAGATTTGCAGTGTGAACATGGATGACTGGGATTTGAGAATACCAACAATATTATGGGCCTATAGAACCACTTGCAAGAACTGATCAGGCATACCCCCTTTAAATTGGTCTATGGTCTAGAAGTAGTTGTACCCATGGAATATTTGGTTCCTAGTCTGATAATTGCATCCTTTACAGATATGGATGACACTGGCACTGTGCAATAGAGACTTGTGTAGTTGTTCGAATTGGAAGAAGATAGATTTATTGAAAGATTTCACTAGCAGGTTCAGAAAGAAAGAGAAAAGGCCTACCATGACAGACACATCAAGAAGAAAGATTTCAAGCAAGGAGATCTGGTATTAGTATATGACAATAAGTTCATGAAGCATCTAGGGAAGTTTAGGATGCATTGGCCATGGCCATATGATGTTGCCTATGTTACAGAAGGAGGATCTATGCATTTGAAGACTTTGATTGGAGAATGGAAGGAAGGTTTGGTGAACGGAAGCCGATTGAAATTATATTATGATAACTAGCTGCCTCAAAGCTCTTAGTAAAAGAATAAGGAAAAGGGTCTATTTACCTGGTGTAGTTTAAACTGGGTACCAGACACAGAAAAGACAGTCTGCACACATAAGGGAGGGATAGAGCAGAAACCACAGGCTGCCCTGCGCAGTGTAAAGTCGAAGTAGAAATAGAAAGTTCAAACCTGAAGTGCCTCGGAATGAGTCACAGGTGCGTTTTGGGGGCCTGTTGGCCCTTGTTTATTGAAGCAAGCAAAGATTAAGGGAGAACAGGAAAAATGTGAGCTACGCAGAAGACACAATGACTGATACTGGGTCGAAGTGAGAAAAAGAGAAGAAAAGACAGAGTGAAGTAAGAGAAAGCAAGTCGTTGGACTAGGATATTGAGGATGACAGATTAGAAAGGAAGAGGGATCATGGACAACTCAGCCAGCAAAAGAAGATGTTAACAGATGCTTGGGAGCACCGTGCATGAAGGAAGGAAATATAGGCTGGCGAAACCCTGAAAATGCAGGTCAAGTTGACCTAGGTTTTTGTTACCTAGGGTTTTGACACCTAGGTTTCGGCCTAAGGGTGTCTGAGAGCTATTGTAATGTATAAATATAGATCGAGAGGAGTAAGAAAGGGTTTGTTATTGGTGGAGAGTTCATAGTTACTATTGAGTGATTGTTGTTGTGTGAGAGAGAAGTGTTGAGTGCAAGAGCCTTCTGGTATTGTAAAATCTTCAGCTGGGTGAGAAGATCAACCCTACAGCTAGATGCGCAGGGTGGGGAGAGAAAGAGAGAGAAGAAGAGAAGATCTGCTAGCTAAGAGTGCTGATAATAATTGTATGATTCCATATTAATATATCATAAAGCACAGTTATGTGGACATAGCCCTAGGGAGAGGGTGAACCACATATATCTTGTGTTATGTGTAATTGATGTTGTGTTCTCTTTCATTTGATATGTTGCTATTGTGTTATTGTCTTAGATATGAAATATAACTTGCGCAGTAGGTTTAAGCAAGATAAAGAATAACTAGGTGGTTGTGTGTTGTTGTTGTGAATCAACTTTGCATTCCTTTTGGTTCTAGACACCTGTGTCCTACAACCCCCTATAGCTACTTCAGGTGAGACTGCATCTTCTTCGTAGGTGTTGCCTGTTGGTAGGGTTTGCAGTTTGCACAGTTTGCACAGTAGGGCAGTTTGCACAGGACTTGGTTTTTGTCATTAATGTCAAACTTTAAAATGCCAAAGGGGGAGTTTGTTGGTCAGTTTTCACAGGCACCATGGATCAGTTTGCACAGGCATGGTGGTTCCTAATTTGGAGATCAACATGCCTCTTGACATACCGAAACGTGAAATAGCGAAGAACCCAGGAAGTGAGCCTTTGGTTATAACTTGAGGTCACATGTGAAATGAGCCTTGGAAGAGGAGTCATCACCCTTAGCTTGAATTTCAGAGATCGGAGATTGACCAGCACATGACATGTCATCCTAAGTAACGTCACTATGATACGTCACTTCGAGAATTTCTATTTCGGGATTTTTGCATGGTGAGCAAAAACTCCAACATCACGAAGTCTCGAATGCTGAAATACCGAAAGGGACACACATCGGATAATTTTTGGGATCGCGACTTGGAGTGTCAAAACATTTCATCATAGAAATGTCGAAATGCCGAAATGTGAAAACACCGAAATGCCGAAACACTGAAAGATGAAGTGTCGAAAGGGACTTTTGTGAGTCTCAAAAACCCGAAAGGAAAAAAACCGAAATCTCGTCAACCATTAGATTAAGAAAAGAAGGGATCAGATTATGAATTTTTGTGGACCGTTGATCAAGATCCATTTCACGGATCGCGACTTGGAGTGTCGAGACACTTCATCACAGGAATGCTGAAATGTCGAAATGCGAAACGCCAAAATTTCGAAATGCAAAACGCATTTTAGTTAAGCCTGTGGTCATAGCCAATGGGCATATGGTTTAAGCACGAGTGTCTTGCTGAAGCACTCGAGGGTTATTCTATGCTGAGACAAAAAAAATGTATGATCATCGAAGAGTGTTGGTTAAATATTTAAACTGATCGTGTGGCTACTGTTCTTCTTGAGGCCTTGACCAATAATAATCACTATAAGGTAGTTATTCAGTTATTGTAATTGAATCTTTGAAGCCTGAGGGTTCGAGTGTATGCTTTGAATTTACAAGGTAGAAATAAGTAAAATTGGGTGAGATGAATTTTGGTGCGTATGGAATTAATGGTACAGTCGTAGCTCTAAGGTAAAATTCATTTCTGTAAATGAATATAAAATCGAAATAAAATCATACAAGGACAGTGACAAGAAATGATGAAGATATAGCAGAGATCAAGGGGAGAAGAATGGATTTTGATATGATTATATAAACAGAGAGGACTTGAATGATGAATATTTTGCCAAAGAAGATAAAGAGTTGGTTTGCAGGTTCTTAGTGACAGAGAAGGATTCCAGGGTGTTAGGGAGGAGCAAGGGGAGACTATAAAAGTTTCCTGTACAAGTTGGTGCTTGTACATCTGGGAGTTGTAGCTTCCATTTAGTAGGTGATGAAGAAACAAAGGTAGCAACCTCATCTGGGTTGTATCTCAAATAAAATAAGAATGTAAAGAGGAGTTGGAGCTTGCCTTTCATTCATAAGAAGAAGAGGTTTTTCCCTTTTGGGTTTCCTCATGAAAAATCACTGTGTCACTGTTTCATTTATGTGATTCTATATTTATTGGTTAAATGTATTACTACAAGTTAAATGTTAAAGGCATGATTTATTGATTAATAAGTAATCTTATTATAAAATGAAAGAAATTGTATACAACTGATTCACCCCCCCTCTCAGTTGACTTATCATGTACAACAATTGGTATCAAAGCAGGTTACTTTGTGATATTAGTTTAACCACTGGAAGTTTTTGATCATTCATAATATATAAGAAGTCAGAATTTACAAAACATGGATTGCCTTTGTTTGATGGTCATAATTATGCTTTTTGGAGTATCAATATGAAGTTGTTTTTACAAACTCAAGGAGTAGATATCTGGCAGGCTGTACTAAATGAATATAAAGTCCCAACAACCATTCCAATAGATGCTACAGGTAAGAGACTCTATGAGAGTAATTCCAAAGCTATGTATGCAATACTAGAAGCTCTAGTAAGGTCAGAATTTGTTAAAGTTATGCATTGTGCATCAGCAAAATAAATATGGGATAAATTGAAAAATGTGTATGAAGAAGACACTAAGGTAAAGAGTGCTAAGTTACAATCATATAGAAGTCAATTTGAAAGCCTGAAAATGGAAGAATCTGAAGATATAGCTACCTACTTTCTTCGTGTTGATGAAGTTGTTAATACCATGAGAGGTCTAGGAGAAACAGTTAACAATAATATTATTGTGCAAAAGGTACTTAGATCACTTCCTGGAAGATTTGATTCAAAACTATATGCATTAGAAGAAAGAACAGATCTTGATACTTTAGAAATGGATGAATTACATGGAATACTAACAGCATATGACATGAGAACCTCTGGTGAGAATTCTTTCAGGAAATAAGCAGCTTTCAAGGTAGCAAAGAAATATACGAAAAAGGTTGAAGCAGAAATCAACAGTCATGAGGAGTCAGAAGGTGATGTGGAAGAAAGAAATTTTGTTAAAAAACTGGAAAGAGGTACTGGAAAGTATAAAGGTAAGATTCCTCTAAAATGATTTGGTTGTGGTAGAATAGGACATTTTTCATTTAAGTGTCCTTACAATAAGCATACTGATAATGAAGAAGACAATGATAGAAAACCTAAGGAATTCAAGAATTGACATAAGAAGTTTTTTAAAAGAAAAGCCTGTGTATAAAAGATGACAGTGATATTTCAGAATCTGGTGAGAGTGATGACAGTTCATATGTACAACCTTTTGTGGCTATGGAAAAACAGGATGATCAGTCTGGTGAAGAAGAAGAAGGTGAAGTTGATCTAGAAGCGGAATTGGTGAGTGCTTTAAGTGAATTAAGAAAAGTGAGAAGGGAATGCAAACATTTTAAAAGAGAAATTGAGCATCTAGAATTTGAATTACAGAAATCAAATGGTTTGATTGAGAGCAATGAAATCATAGTAGTTGACTTAAAACTTAAAATAGAAGAGGCTAGAGTAACTGAATAAGCTCTAACTAAAATGCTTGCAGAAAAGGATAAGGAAAATGAAGGTTTAAAAATTGAAGTAGTCTCATTAAGAAATAAAGTACAAGAAAATAACATGAATCATAGTTCTCAAGCATTAGATCAAATTATTAGTAGTCAAAGATCAATATATGATAAGACTGGAATTGGTTATAAATCTACACTAACTAATGGATGTTCTAGTTTAAGTGTTGAGAAAGCAGGTACAGAGGATAATCATGAGAAAATTACTAGCAAGAAGATGGAATCAAAAAGGCAATAAGAAAATCAGGGTTCAACAGTGCATAGAAGAAGTTATGGCAGACATCAAAACAGGTTTGAAGGTCATTGTTTCTTTTGTTATAAGTATGGACATAAGGCTACATTTTGTAATAGATTTTCAAGAAAGATAAATGCACATAACAGTCATGAAAGGTCTAATTTTGAATATGCAAGAAGACATGGTAAAACTAGTCAAAATAATATAAACTACTCTTACAACAGATTTGACACCTTGAGATATGAGACTGAATGTTACAAGTGTAATAACTTTGGGCATGTGTCAAGAAATTGTCCTATGAGTTTTCATAAATTTAATGAACCCACTTACATAGATCTGAAAACCAAATATTGGAAAAAGAAAAGTGAAAATCTGAACACTGAAAAATGCACTATAGCTCTACAGGCAGAACATAAAGTAAAATGGGTTGTGGATAGTGGATATTCAAAGCATATGATAGGAAGAAAACAACTCTTTGTAGAACTAGATGAAGGAAAAGAAGGCACAGTCACCTTTGGAAATGATAAATCAACTAGGATAGTTGGAAGAGGAACTGTATGTCTAAACAACAAGAAAATCATGGCTGAAAATGTCTTATTGGTTGAGGAAATGGAACATAACTTATTAAGTGTAAGTCAAACCTGTGATAAAGGTCTCTTTATGATTTCTGATTCAAAAGGATGTCAAATCAGAGATATAAAATCAAATAAACTAGATGGAACAACCACAAGAACTTCAAGCAACATTTACATACTAGATGAAGAAAAAGAAAAATATTATCTTGGGAATGAAGATGAAAGTTGGTTGTGGCACAAAAGACTTGGACACATTAACTTTGAAAATCTGATTCAGTTGAATAAAAAGGAAGCAATAAGAGATTTACCTGTCATAAAGGATCTTTCAAGTTTCGTCTGCAAGCAATGCCAACATGGTAAGCAAACTAGAGTTAAATTCAAAACCAAAGAAAATTCAACAACTAAACCATTGGAAATAGTATATGCTGATGATTGTGGACCTATGAGAACAGTAGGGTTAAAAGGAGAAAGATATTTTCTACTATTTGTGGATGACTTTACTAGAATGACATGGATGTTTTTATTGAAAAAGAAATCTAAAACTTTTAGCTGTTTTCAAACCTTCAAGGAGTCAACTGAAAATGAATGTGACATGAAAATTAAATGTTTAAGATCAGATAATGGAGGGGAATTTGTGTCTAAWGAATTCAACAGATACTGTGATGAAAATGGGATAAGAAGACATTTTTCTGTTACTGAAACACCTCAACAAAATGGAGTGGTTGAAAGAAAAAATAGGACTGTTATGGAGATGGCTAGAACTATGCTCAATGAATCTAAACTAAGTAATATACTGGCCTCAAGCTGTTCATACTACTGTTCACATTTTGAATAGAAGCTTGCTGAGAAATAATCATTTTAAGAAACCCTATCAATTATGGAAAGGCAGACCAGCTAGTGTTAAACATTTCAGAATTTTTGGCAGCAAATGTTATATCAAAAGAGTTGACAAGCATTTGGGTAAGTTGGAATCTAGAACAGATGAAGGCATTTTAGTTGGGTATTCCTGTTCAGGGAAAGATTATAAATGTTACAACTTCAGATTAAACAAAATAGTTGAAGCCATAGATGTAAAATTTGATGAGTCCTCATTTTTTAAGTCTAAATCTAAACAAAAGAATCATCAAATATATGAGATAGATGACAAGCATAAAATGAATGATGAGGTAAGGGAAACAAAAGAAACTAAGGCTGCTGACAGTGAACAATTAATTCCTACTTTGAAACAAGGAACAACTCCATCCAAAAGCATGAGTCCATCAAAGACTCCAAGCAAGAGAATACAGAAAAATCACCCTGAAGAATAGATAATTGGTGACATAAATGCAGGTGTTGGAACAAGAAGCAGAAGGCAAGAATCCACCTCAACTCATGAATAGGCATGTTTACTTTCTCTGATTGAACCCAAAAATATTGAAGAAGCAATTAAAGATGAGTACTAGATGAAAGCAATGAATGAAGAACTTAGTCAAATAGAAAAGAATAAGACATGGGAATTGGTTCCTAGACCTTTGAATAAGAATGTCATAGGGACTAAATGGTTTTTCATAAATAAGATGGATGAAGCAGGTAAAATAACTAGAAACAAGGATAGATTGGTTTGTAAAGGGTATGCACAAGTAGAAGGAATAGATTTTGGAGAAACTTTTGCTCCTGTTGTAAGAATGGAATCCATTAGACTGATTCTAGCTTATGCCAGTTATAAACACATTGAATTTTACCAAATGAATGTAAAGTCTGCATTTTTGAATGGTGATTTAGAGGAAGAAGTATATATGGAACAACCAGATGGTTTTCAGGTACAAGAAGCAGAACAATATTTTTACAGGTTGAAAAAGGCATTGTATGGCCTAAAGCAAGCACCAAGGGCTTGATATTCTAGACTTGACAATTACTCGAGGCAGGAAGGATTCAAGAAAGTTAACACTGATAGTAATCTATATATTAAAGAAGAAAATGATATCCTGATCATTGTTGAGATATATGTAGATGATATCATTTTTGGTAGTGATGATAATAGGTTCAATAAGCAGTTTGCTGAAAGTATGTAGAAAGAGTTTGAGATGTCCATGCTAGGAGAACTGAAGTTTTTCTTAAGCTTTCAAATTACTCAATGTGATAAAGGTATTTACATTTCTCAAACCAAGTATATCAATGAAATGCTTAAGAAATTTCAGATGGAAGATTCTAAACCAGTTGGCACTCCCATGGTTATTGGTTATAAATTAAGTAAGTTTGTTGATACTAAAGATGTTGATCAGACAATATACATATCTATGATTGGTAGTCTTCTTTATGCTACAACTACAAGAACTGATATTATGCATGCAGTTTGTCAAGTTGGTAGCTTTCAAGCTTCACCAAAAACTTTGCATCTACTTGTTGTCAAAATAATTTTCAGATATCTTAAGGGGTCAATAGAGTATGGTTTATGGTATCCTATAGGTAATCAGCTTGATTTATATGCTTTCAATGATGTTGATTGGGCAGGTTATGTTGATGACAGGAAGAGTACTAGTGGAGCAACATTTTTCCTTGGAGGATGTCTTGTAAGTTGGTCAAGTAAAAAACAATCAACAGTGTCTCTGTCTACGACTGAAGAAGAATACATTGCAGCTACAACTTGTTGCACTCAGGTTCTATGGATGAAATAGATGCTAGAAGATATACATATTCATTATAATGAACCTATACCTATCTTCTATGATAACACCATTGCAATTAGTATTTCTAAAAATCCTATTATGCATTCCAAAACAAATCACATTCCCATTAAATTTCATTTTCTAAGAGAGCAAGTTATGTCTAAAGTTATTAAAGTGGAATATGTTGGCAAAAAGGATCAGATAGCAGATCTATTTACTAAACCTTGATCTAAAATGCAATTTGAAAGTCTCAGGGATTAGTTGGGGGTTTACCCTCTGTAATTTCATTTCATTCTCAAAGATTGCACGGGCTTCATTATAAAATCAGACTGCACAGGTTTATTGACTATTATTGATAGGGGGAGTTGCTGCTGAAATGATACATCTTTGCAAGTTTTCTTTGATCAGGGGGAGTATGGTTGATTCCTTTTCCATAGATGTCAAAAGGGGGAGAAGAGATTTAAATTTTTCCATCAATGCCAAAGGGGGAGTTTGTTGGCAGGGCTTGCAGTTTGCACAGGGCAGTTTGCATAGTAGGGTAGTTTGCATAGGACTTGGTTTTTGTCATTAATGTCAAACTTTAAAATGCCAAAGGGGGATTTTGTTGGTCAGTTTGCACAGGCACCATGGATCAGTTTGCATGGGCACGGTGGTTCCTAATTTGGAGATCATCATGCCTCTTGACATAACGAAACGTGAAACCATGAAGAACCCACGAGGTGAGCCTTTGGTTATAACTTGAGGTCACATGTGAAATGAGCCTTGGAAGAGGAGTCATCACCCTTAGCTTGAATTTCGAAGATCGGAGATTGACTATCACATGACACATCATCCTAAGTAACGTCAATATGATATGTCACTCTGAGAATTTCCATTTTGGGATTTTTTCATGGTAAGAAAAAACTCCAACATCACGAAGTCCCGAATGACGAAATACCGAAAAGGACACACGTCGGATAATTTCAGGGATTGCGACTTAGAGTGTCGAAACATTTCATCAAAGAAATGTCGAAATGCTGAAATGTCGAAATGCAAAAACACCGAAATACCGAAACGCTAAAAGATGAAATGCCGAAAGGGACTATTGTGAGTCTCAAAAACCCGAAAGGAAAAATGTTGAAATCCCGTCAGCCGTTAGATTAAGAAAAGAAGGGATCGGATTATGAATTTTTGTGGACCATTGATCAGGATCCATTTTGGGGATTGCGACTTGGAATGTCGAGACACTTCATCACAACAATGCCAAAATGTCGAAATGCAAAACGTCGAAATGCCGAAATGTGAAACGCATTTTAGTTAAGCCCATGGTCATAGCCAATGGGCATATGGTTTAAGCACAAGTGTATTTCCGAAGCACTCAAGGATTATTCTATGCTGAGACAAAACAAATGTATGATCATCGAACAATGCTGGTTAAATATTTAAAATGATCGTGTGGCTACGGTTCTTCTTGAGGCCTTGGCCAATAATAATCACTGTAAGGTAGTTATTCAGTTATTGTAACTAAATCTTCGAAGCCTAAGGGTTCGAGTGTTCGATCTGAATGTATAGGGTAGAAATAAGTGAAATTGGGTGAGATGAATTTTGGTGAGTATGGAATTAATGGTATAGCCGTAGCTCTAAGGTAAAATTCATTTCTATAAATGAATATAAAACCGAAATAAAATCGTACAGGGACAAGGAGAAGAAATGATGAAGATATAGCAGAGATCAAGGGGAGAAGAATGGATTTTGATATGATTATATAAATAGAGAGGACTTGAATGATGAATCCTTTTCCATAGAAGATAAAGAGTTGGTTTGTAGGTTCTTAGTGACAGAGAAGGATTCCAGGGTGGTAGGGAGGAGCAAGGGGAGACTGTAAAAGTCTCTTGTACAAGTTGGTGCTTGTACATCTAGGAGTTGTAGCTTCCATTCAGTAGGTGCTAAAGAAACAAAGGTAGCATCCTCATCTGGGTTGTAGCTCAGATAAAATAAGAATGTAAAGAGGAGTTGGAGCTTTCCTTTCATTGATAAGAAGAAGAGGTTTTTCCCTTTTGGGTTTTCTCATGAAAAATCATTGTGTCGCTGTTTCATTTATGGGATTGTATATTTATTGGTTAAATGTATTACCACAAGTTAAATGTTAAAGGAATGATTTATTGATTAATAAGTAATCGTCTTATAAAATGAAAGAAATTTTATACAATTGATTCACCCCCCCCTCTCAGTTGACTTATCCTGTACAACATTACTAAGAGGGCCAATAGTTAGGGCTTGTTGGTGCACTGTTAGAGTTGAACCCTTGGTCTAACCCTATGCCAACACTCATCACTTCACTTTACCTGAAGGGGTTACCTTCTAACCATCTTAAACCACTTTCCTTATTTTAGGGCTAACCCACTTCTAACCGCTTGTCAACTTAGTAATTTCTCCATTAAATTTATTATTTAAATATTTTTTTGAATTCACTTTGAATTATAGTACACTCACCACTTCACTTTATTATTTACCTTCTAAAAATATCTTAAACCACTTTGACTACTTTGACCTTTTGGGGCTTCTAGATGACTCATGAGGATTATCCAACTTCACATGGTCATAACTCTCTAAAGGTGAGGATTTATGTGACGTTCCACATACCACTGGAAATGGAATGACTTGTACTATCCATATAAAATAGTATTACCTGCAATTATATCAAAACTCATACCATTATCCATCAAAGAAACATGGTTCCATTACCCAAACCTGGGTTCTCCAACTTCTTCAAGGGTTGACATCACTGACAACCAACCTTAATCAACAATATCCCCCTTTGGCATTGATGGAAACACTCTGATGCAATACTGAAATCATGTCATGCAATACTAAAGTTATATCGCTCATGCTTCCCCTGGAACCACGCCTCTATCCTCTACATCTAATAAATCTCTCCCCCTTTTTCATCAATGGAAAAGGTATTTTTCCATCTGGGGATGCTTCCCCTAACTGAATTGTCCTCTTTGTGGTGTTTCCTCGTGTACATATAAGACATATTAGATAAACATTCAAAAGAATTCATTTTGGAGTAGAAATAACTCCGAGTCTTTGGAGAGGATAATCAAAGGATTCCCGTGGAAGTGTTTTTGTAAATATGTCTGCCACTTGTTATTTTGTTCCCACATACTCAACTCTGATTTTCTTTTCTACAACATGTTCCTGTAGAAAGTGATACTTTATTGGAATGTGCTTGATCTTGGAGTGCATCACTGGGTTATTTGAGATACTGATGGCACTTGTATTATTACAATAGATTGGAATGGGATCATCATACTCAACATGTATATCTATCAGAGTTTGTTTCATCCAAATAACCTGTGTACAACATGTTGTTGTAGAAATATACTCTACCTCAACTGTAGATAAAGATACTAATGATTGTTTATTTCTTAGCCATGATACTAAACACTCACCCAAGTAGAATGTTTCTCCACTGGAGCTTCGTCGGTCATCAATACAACCTGCCCGATCTGCATCTATGTAGGAAATAAGTGATAGATCCTTTCCTTTTGGATACCATTTAATCCAAACTCTTTTGTTCCTTTGAGATATCTGAAAATCCTCTTCACTGCTAATACATGTGTTTCCCTTGGTGCCACTTGAAATCATGCCACCTGTCCAACTGCATGCATTACATCTAGTATGGATGTTATCACATATACTAGGATACCAATCATTGACCTGTATTTCCTCTGATCTGTAGACTTTGAATCATCATCTTTGCTTAACTTTCAACTGGTTTGCATGGGAGTGATAACTGGTTTGCAATCTTCCATTCCAAGCATGTTTAGCATTTCTCTGATATACTTGGTTTGAGAAATAAAAATTCCTTGGTTGCTTTGGTGTATCTGAAGTCCCAGAAAGAAGGTTACTTCTCCAAGTAATGACATTTCAAATTCAATATGCATATCCTTTGAAAATTTATAGCTTAACCTGCCATCATCACTACCAAAAATAATATCATCAACATAAACTTCAATTATTAAAATACTATCTTGACTTACCTTGATGTAGAAGTTTTTTTTTGCATTTCCTTTTCTGAACCATGGCTATTGTAGATATTTATCCAGTCTAGAGTACCATGCTTTAGGAGCCTTCTTTAGACCATACAAAGTCTTCCTTAATTTACACACATAATCTGAGTTCTCTGACAACTGAAATCCTTCTGATTGTTCAATGTAGACTTCTTCTTCAAGTTCCCCATTCAGAAAATTTGATTTTACGTCCATCTGATACACTTTAATATTTTTGGAGCATGCATAAGCTAAAATCAATCAGATTGCTTCCATTCTAGAAACTGGGGAAAATGTCTCTTCAAATTCAATTCCTTCAACCTGTGCATATCCTTTACATACCAATCTAGCTTTGTTCCTTGTAACATATCCATCTTCATTCAATTTATTCCCGTAAACCCACTTTGTGTTGATCACATTATTTTCCTTTGGTCTTGGAACCAATTCCCAAGTGTCGTTTTTCTCTATTTGATCCAATTCTTCATCCATGGCCTTATTCCAAAATTCATCCTTGTTGGCCTCTTCAAAATAGGTTGGTTCAATCGTAGATGTGAGTGCTAGGTGCATTTGTTTTGGTGAACACATTCTTCTTCTAGTATCAACACTTGCATCTTTGTTTCTGATAATCTAATCTTAAGGATGATTCTTCTGTACTCATCTGCTAGGTGTCTTTGGAGTCAGTTACTGAACTTGTTCTTCTTCTTCTGTCAGATCCTCTTCATCTTCCCCTTCTTTTTCATCTTCTATTTCTTCTTTGTAAAGTTGTTTCATTGATTCATTTTCTTCTTCCTTCAATTATTGTCTACCTGTTTCATCAATTGTTACGTTGATGCTTTCCACAACTTTGTTCAATATCAAGTTGTAACACTTGTATGCTTTTATTGTACTTGAGTAACCAACAAGTACTCCTTTTTCCACACGAGAATCAAACTTTCCCATTCTTCCATATTCTCTTTTGATATAGCATTTTCTTCTAAAAACTATGAAGTGCTTCACATTTTCTGGTCTTCCTTTCCATAGCGCGTAGGGAGTTTTGTCAGTGTTGTTTCTGAGCATTATTTTGTTTTGAATGTGAATTGTTGTATGCACTTCCTGTGTCCAAAAAATATCTATCAATTTGGAATCCATTATCATTGTTTGAGCCATTTCTTGTATTGTCCCGTTCTTTCTTTCAACAACTCAATTCTGTTGAGGTGTCCTAGCAACGAAGAATTGCCTTTTTATTCCATGATTGTTGTAGTAGTCCATAAATTCATTTGAAGTGAACTCTCCTCCATTATCAGATCTCAAGCATTTGATTTTTGAATCCATTTCATTTTCAACCATTTCCTTGTAGATCTTGAAGTTTTCAAAAGCTTCTGACTTATTCTTGAGAAAGCAAACTGCAGTCATTCTTGTATAATCATAAACTAACAACATAAAGTATTTCTCACCTTTTAAACCCTTTGTTGTAGTTGGTTGAACTAGATCAGTATGCACAATTTCCAGTGGTCTTGTTGTTGAATACTCCTTTGATTTGAACCTGGTCTTTGTTTTCTTTTGTTGTTGACAATGATTGCATAAAGTGTTGGTTGGTTTCGTGATCTGGGGAATTTGTCTGACTGCTTCTCTTTTGCTGACTTTGACAAGGTTATCAAAATGTATGTCACCCATTCTTCTATACCATAGCCAACTTTCATCTTCCTTTCCTAGACAACACTTTTCATTTCCAATTTCACTTAACACATACATGTTTCTTGAAGTTCTCGCATCTGTAGCAATCAATTTTCTTGGACCTTCTTTTCTTATTTCGCACTTTTATGAATTGAAAGTAACTTTATGACTTTGGTCACACATTTGACTCACACTAGAAGATTATGTTTCATATCTTATGCTAGTACAACATTTTATTCCTTTGTATTCTTGTTCCCAATTCTGACTGTGCCTTTTCAAATGATTTTGGTTGAATCATCATTTCAGAAGGAGATTGATCCATCTCTTTCCTTTATTAATGTAAGAAACTTGTCTCTATCACCTGTCATGTGTTCTGAACAACCACTATCAACATACCAACTACATTTATTCTTCTTAGCTTGTAGAGCGAGTGTGCATTCTTCATTGTTGTATTGATTCTACTTTCTTATCCATGTCATTTTCTGAGGTTCATTTCTATGATTGTTGTTTTTCTGTTGTGGTTATCTAGGAGGGATTGTCATTCTTCAATCTTAGGCCATGTGTCCAAAGTTGTTACACTTGTAGCATTACACTTCAATGCTCAATGATTCAAACCTGTAGTAAATTCTTCTCTGTGTTTCACTAGGCCTTCTTGGATAATCCTTTTGTGATGACTTTCAAAATTGTTTATGTTCCTGTTGTTATCTCTGCAATTCAAAGCTTAATGTCCAAAATTATTACATGGATAACATAAAACAAAAAAATATATTTTGATACCTGGGGGTTGAAGATCTTCTGAAAGGAGGTGCTCTTCTGAATCCTTATTCTTTCTAAGACCTATCTGTTTCAGTTAGTCATTGATTATGAAATCTGAATCTTCTCGGTGGAGGAGTGTCCCTATAATTTTCTCTATAGACCTTTCTATCCCCTTTGATTGTTTATGCATAGATTTTTGGATATGTTTCTTGTTCTATTGTTTTGGATATTTGTAATGTCCCCCACCTCTTGATAAAGAGGTATTGAAGAGACTCAGAGGCTTAGGCATCCCCACTAGGCCATAGTATCACACTAAGGGGAAAGGTCAACTAGACTAAGGTCATATTCTTAAGTTGACTTGAGGAAAAAGGTAAGAAAGGAGTAAAAGATAACTCAATGAAAGAATAGAAGAGATGAAAGAGTTAACCCTGGGAGTTAATCTCACTCAATAGAGAAATAGAAGAAAATGTATAAATAAGAGGCCGAGGCGCACCTATGAGGCATTCTGGATTTTGGTATTTGCTTGTTATTTCTCTTGAGCATACAGTTTGGGGGTTTTGTTGTTACAAACCCTTGTGAGCAACTCAGTGGTGAAAGATCCACTCACCTTGCTCCAAATCTTGGTCTCGGGGATGAAAGACTCCACCCACACCATTCTACATTCATCACATATCCACCAATAGCTTCAAAAAAGTAACAGGGTCATACTATTCATGAGTTTCCAGCAAGGGTGCATCATCATCTAAAGAAGAGTTTGATCCAACTGATCAAGAGAGACGTTGGGAATTCCAACACTTGGGTTTTACTTGCAGGTGCTCAACCATCACTTTGAGGGTTTATTTGAAGATTTATCTTCATCAAATATTCAACTACAGTTTGGGACGACTTGGAGGCTAGGAGGACATCTTGTGATTAAGTATTTCTCAGATCTAGGGAGATCTACCTGGAATCTGGATCTGAAACTTCTCCCATGGGGTTTCCATAGCCCGATCTACATTCCTAGATATTTTCAGATCATTTGGAGGCCTTCTTCATCGGGGCCAAGTTATCTAGGGTTCCAGGCATCTAGGAGGGCACAACTTCATTAGAAGATTCAGTATTTGGAGGGGTTGGCCTTAGCATTTCGGCCTGAGACTTTAGGAGAGAGATCTTATTACCCTGTTCTATCAGTTGGCAGAGTTTGGGCTCATTTGGAGTCTTCCTTCATCAGGGTCAATTTATTGAGGGTTTCATCCTTCTACTAGAGCGTGGCATCCTCAGCTAGAGGAGTTGGCATCCACAGGGCTCAGATCTGTTGTATTGACCTTCATTTCTTATCGAGCCTTTAGAGGTTGTTTTGTATTAGCGGGAGCATTTTGTAGCAGCTCATATATATCATCTATTGGGGCCATCTGAGGATTATTCCATATCTTCTCTTTCTATTGTATCTGATTCATGCTTCTTATAATAAGGGTTAGATCTGTGCTTGTGTTTTCTATATCTTGAATATGTTATAATCTTGCATATGTTGGATGAATCTTATATAAACACCATATAAATAACTGAGACACTTCAATAACCACCTACACATCAAACACGTCATTGATAGTTAGTGGTTCCAAGAAAAAAGATTGGCTTGGGATCATTATAGTGGTATCAAAGATTTTATCCTCCAGACCTGTGGAGGGATTGACGAATGCAGAGGTACAGTGGAATCTTTATGGGTAGAAGGAAGAAACCAAGCAGTGAAATAGAGGGCGAGATGGAAGGGTCAAGGGATGACTGTGAACCTCAAGGATTGGCCTTCTTGGCAACCGAATTTGACAAGTTCCAACAGACCATAAATCTCACAGAGGGAAAATTGGTCCACCATTTACAGGAGAACCAGGAAACCAACCTAAGGGGACGGGCCGAAATCTCTGAAAACTTGAAGAAGGTTGATGAGAATCTGAGGAAGATTGACGAGAACCAATCTCAGATAACTAATCTTTTGATGCAAATGACCCATCAAGGGAAGGACCCTGAGATGTATGGGAATAAGGTGGCTAGTGGATCCGGTGGATTCCATGGTGAGATCAGATATAACCTGGAGAAAGATCCCAGATCCGAAGGAAGTCAGGGAGGAGGCACATCCAATGGGAATATGAGTAGCAGGTCCAACCCTAGTCCATACATGCCCATGTTCAAAGATGAACATCTAGGCCCACATCTGGGTAGCAGGGCTAACCCGAGGCCATACATGCCCACATTCACAGATGAACAAGTGCAACAAGAATAGGTGGATGATTTTTTTGAACAAATGGCGAGATGTACTAAGGAGTACTACGAGTTGGATATGATGATTCAAAAGAAGATGTCTCTGGATCAGTATTGCCAACTCAAGTTCAGAAATAAGCCTAGGCCGAACCACAGGACTAGCTTTGAGTTTGAACGAGGAGCAGGGAAGATAGAGATTCCATACTTTGATGGTACGACCAAGATGACAACACAAGCATGGGTGAAAAATTTGGATACCTACCTGCAGCGTAACCCCATGAGGGAGATGGAAGCCATCAAGTTTTCCACTATGTACTTGGATGGAAAATCTCATGATTGGTGGTATCATGGACTCACCACACTAGGCCACAATAAAATAGTATCCTACCCAAAATTTACTCAGAGGTTCATTGATAGGTTTGATCAAGGGGATCCTGAGCTACACTTTTGGGATCTTACAAAGCTAAAGAAAATTAGCACAGTTGAGGTATATATTGAAGAATTTCATAGGTTGGCAGTGATGGTGCAAGACATTTCTCCAACCAAAATCATGATGCTCTTTACTGAGGGGTTGATGGAACCCTTGAAGAGTTGGGTAAAGGATTTCAAGCCTACCAACCTACAGGAGGCTATCTGGAAGGCAAGGGATCTGGGGCTAGCTGCTAAGACAAAATTCATACCCAGACCACCTCTTAACAATGGTGGAAGAGATCAAAGGCCTCTAATGAACTAGGGAGGACATGACCCAAGGGGTTTTGACAGGGGTCATGGCAGAGTGGATGAAAACACCAGGAGGGAGTTGAGAAGGAATCAATTTTTCTTCACCTACAAAGAACCATGGAACCCAGCACACAAATGCATGGGTCGTGGTCAAGTGCACTACATAAAGGTCACTTCTAACAATGAGGAGGAGGAGGAGATCAGACAAATACAGAACATTGAGGCCGAAACTACTGAGGCCGTAGAAGAAGAGATCACAAGACAGGCAGGATAGGACTGTATGGCTACCTTAGCGTCTATTAGTGGAGTGCCCAAGTATAACACCTTCCGGATGAGGGGGGTCTTGCAAGGACAGAAGGTATCGGTTCTAATTGATGGGGGAGCCTCTCATAACTTCATTGATTCCGCATTGTTGAAAAGGAGGCACATACCCACAGTAGAGTTTGAAGTGTTCAAGGTGGAGGTAGAAGGTGGAGGAACTATGCCTTGTAACAAATACATCCCTAGTATGAAGCTTACCTTAGGTAGGCATGAGCTAGTACAAGACGTCTATGTTATGGACCTTCTAGATACCAACATCATCCTTGGTGTTCAGTGGCTGAGCACGTTGGGACCTATCACCACCAACTACAAGACCATGGAGATCTCATTCATAGAGGAAGGTGGATGAAAGATAGTGCTTCGGGGCATGACAAGGAATTCTACAAAGGTGGTCATGGCCAAGAGGATGGAGGCCATCTTCTGGAGAGACGAGATAGTGTACACAGCAGAATGTAGGATTTCAGCATGTATGGATGAGCAGGGAAAGGTTCACTACACCCTAGAGATCAAAGAAATCCTTGACAAGCACCATAAGGTGTTTGGATCGATTCCCCCAGGGGTACCACCAGACAGGGGGTTTGAGCACATTATTGAGCTAGAGGAAGGAGCCAAACCAGTCATTACCACACCATACAGACATCAAAAAAAGTACAAAGACAAGATTGAGAAGGCCATCAAGGAACTTTTGGACATGGGTCACATCAGACCAAGCACTAGCCCTTTTGCCTCTTCAGTAGCACTGGTGAAGAAGAAAGATGGCACTATGAGGATGTGCATTCACTTCATGGCCTTGAATAAAAAGACCATCAAACATAGGTACCCGATACTAAGGATTGATGAGCTGCTAGACGAGTTGCATGGAGTTGTCTACTTCACAAAGATTGACCTTCCTTCTGGCTATCATCAGATCAAGATGAGGGAGGAGGACATCTCAAAAATAACCTTCAAATGTCATTACGACCACTGTGAGTTTTTTGTGATGCCCTTTGGGTTAACCAATGCCCCAGCCACGTTCCAATATTGTATGAACAATGTGTTTAATAGGCAATTGAGGAAGCATTTGTTGGTATTTGTTGGTATTTACAGCAAGACGTGGGAGGAGCATCTCAGACATGTGGATCAGATTTTGACAATCATGGAGGAACAATCACTATATGCTAAGGAGTCCAAATGTGAGTTTGGAATGACATAGGTGCTTTACTTGGGGCACATCATTGTAGCAAAAGGGGTATAGGCACATCAGGAGAAAATAAAATCCATCATGGAATGGCCTACTCCTAAGACACTCACAGAATTGAGAGGATTTCTAGGCATGTGCACGTACTACAGGAAATTTTTCAAGGGATTTTCTCAGTTGTGTGCACCTTTGACTGATTTGACTAAGAAAGGAGCCTTCAAGTGGAATGAGGAGGCTCAAATGATGATGGACAAGATGAAGAAGGTAATGAGTATGTGCCTAGTCCTGGCCCTTCTAGTTTTCAACCTACCTTTTACCTTGGAGTGTGATGCCTCAGGAGAAGGGATAGGGGTCGTACTGATGTAGAATAGGCATCCTCTTGCCTATGAGAGTTGGAAACGTAGGGGTCCCAAGCTACTCTACAACATTTATGACAAAGAAATGTTGGCTATCATGCACGCACTAGCCAAATTTCAACAATATTTGGTAGGTGCATGGTTTGTGGTCAAGTTAGATCATAACAGTCTCAAATACCTATTGGAGCAGAAGGACTTGAATGAGAGACAACAAAAATGGGTAAGTAGAATACAGGCCTATGACTTTGACATTGAATTTGTCAAAGGGAAGAACAATGTGGTGGATGATGCATTATCCAAGAGGCCATCCATCTTTGCCATGACAGGGGTATTAGTTGACTGGAAAGACCATCTGGTAATGGAATATGCAAATGATCAGTTTGCGTTTCAACTATTGGATGGGCAGGTATAAGATGATAATTTCAAGGTTATAAATGACCTCATCTACTACAAGGACCGCATCTTTTCGGTTCCTGGATCGGCCTTCAAAGCTAAGATATTGCAGGTGTACCATGACTCATCAATGACAGGACACCAAGGGATCAACAAGATGTATAGGTAGGTGAGGGAAAGGTTCTCATGGAAGGGCCTCAAGGAGGATGTGATAAAGCATGTCAAGGAGTTTACTACATATCAGGAGAACAAGGATGAGCACATGCACCCAACAGGAATAATGCAACCCTTACCCATTCTAGAGCACATGTGGGAAAGCATATCCATGGATTTCATCAATGGGTTGCCAAAGACGCAAGCGACAGACTACATTTTTGTAGTAGTGGATAGGTTGACAAAGTTTGCACACTTCTTCACCATAGCTATCGACTTCACTGTATCACAGGTGGCCAAACTATTTTTTAGGGAGATTTTCAGGTTGAACGACCTACCCAAGATCATTGTTAGTGACGGATAGCAGGTTCATGAGTACATTTTGGCAGGAGTTTTTCAGATTGGTTGGCACAACCTTGACCCCTAGTACCAACTATCATCCTCACACAGATGGATAGACCGAGATAGTCAACAAGTGGGTGGAAGGTTATGATGGTGCCCTATACAACTACCTCAGTAGATCATGCACCTAACCTCCTAGTCTAAGGATCATTCAATAGCTTTTCCCCAAGCCGAAGTAGCTCTTTTGATTCCCACTAGAATCTCAGTCAAATTGATCCACAGGTCCTTCTATTCCCTCCACCTTCTTCTGCACATGACCGTGAGTTTCGAGGTTTCACAACCCAAGCGATGGACCTCCTGTCCTCTTGACCCCTGATGTACCGATATGCGAAATGTTGATTGGCAATTTCCCGACCTTCCTCTCCTTTAGGGAAATCTCTCGAAATTATGAATTTCTGCCACGCGTCCTCTCAAGATGGACGGTCCTCCTGCATTTCATGATTTCATGACTTGCGACCCTCAGTGACACAATCCCCTGTCAACTTGAAACCTTGGTGGCCTAAATACCGACGGGATCCTCGATCTTCGCTACATGTCCCAACGAATGGACGGTTGTGATCCTTTCGGTACTTCACCAGGTACGAAGTCACGATACTCACCTTTGTGAGTCTCGGTGTCTGAATCTTGAAAGCAAATGATCTTGTGACACACGTCCTCCCTCAAACGGATGGCTACGATCTAATTTGCTATTTTGGGACTTTCGATGTGGAGTGTCCTGACCTCTTGTCCTGAGGACTCCCGAACTCCCGAATGTCGAAATACCGATAAGCCAAACCTTTTTGGGACTTTCATACCCTTCGTTCATGAAGGATTTAAACCCCTTGCAACTCCTATCAGATCCAACGACTATCCCCCCTAAGCTTCTCCTTTCAAACCCTCAAAGGATTCTTCGACTTCTGCACTCCTTGTGATGCAGGAGCATAGGCTCAGGGAAAACGAGTTCATTCATGACTTGATCAAGGTCAAGAAAATCAGAGAAGACCTAGAGTCTCACATAAATGTAATTTCTTTATTTTCATTAAAGAGTTGAAAAATGGATAAGGATTCT
>ML782293.1:101455-127279 GCA_009831015.1 Picea engelmannii
GAGTCAAACTGCCAAGTGTAGTGACAGGTAACTAAATTTAGCCCTGTCAAAGAATGATGAAGACCATATGCAAGAAAGATTCCAGTACAGTAAATGGCGGAATCGAAGATCTGCTTCGACATAGCAGGTGGTGCCTGCATTACCTTGCAAAGACTTTGCATGCACAAAGGTGTTATCCCTTCTGAGCTTCCCTGTTACTTAGACTTATAAGGAACTCGGTCCTTTTTTCCTTCTCCTTCAGATGGAGAATCTGATACCCTCCTGGCACTTCTTCACTCAAGCAACCTCTTGTTGAATCCATAGGGTATTCAGAAACCCTGTGAAGATCCTTCTCCTTGGATTCTTCTTCAAATTATAGAACTCAAAGAGTTCTCTCCTTGTGCGATCCTTGCACCTACTCAATGCCCACCTGGCAGAGCATCTAGAATCCTCAGCGACTCTGATTTATGTATATGCATATGCTCAATGCCCACTTGGCAAAGCTTTACAGAACTCACAAGAGTCTCTATCTACAACTGTGTTCTTCTCCACAACCTTCCTCCTGAGGTGTTTTGCAACCTCCAAGGTCTTCTCTGAATTGATGATTTCAGCTTCTGTGCCTCGCCTGGCACGTCTTTGTCTGACTTTGCAGAGTTCAGAAGTGCTTCGAGGCACTGGTACTCAGAGACAACAGTACTCTATCATGCCCTCCTAGAATGAAACCACAAAGAACCTCCCAAGCCTGAAAATCAAACAACTCCCTGCAAATGCAAACCTACAACATACATCTACAGCATAAACAGAACACACAAAAGATATTCACACAACACAGAATTCATGCAGGGAAAATTGTTGTTTTGTATTAATGGAAAATGCCTATTTTTTACAAGGTGTTCCTGAGCACGGCCTGTAACAAGGTCTCGACTCCTTCTCTTTCTCTCCTAGCTCTCCTCAACTCTATCCTTACTTTCTACCACTACTATCATATATAAAGAAGATTTTTTCGATCTTTTACATGAGGGGGCTCTTTTGGGCCCTTCCCTCTAATCTACCTACCCTATTCAATTAAATTGAATGGGTTGTCTAGTCTAGCATCGGATCTAGATCTCAGTCTTACAAAACATTCAAGGCTATCTACTCTAATGCATGCGCAAAGGCACGAATCTATGGCTCAACAGCCTACAATATCAATTACATTCAATTTCAAATTCGAAATGAGGTTGCGCCTCTTCATTGAATGTGTGCGCTGACGTGGGCTGGCTGGCTGGCTAGATGATGTGGAGAGATGCTCCTACATCATACTCCTCAGCTGAAAAATTCATGAGCTTCCACTCTCAGTTGTTGAAATCCTCCTAGATCCCAAACAAATTTCTGGAGTTGTTCATCTGCTCCATTTCCCTGTTGTTGTTGCTGCGTTGCTGTTGTTGCTTCTCTGCCTATCTTCTCCTCACTAGCAGTCTCTGTTGACCCTAACATCAGCCTTCTGATCTTCTTGATCACTTCGTCCAGCTACTCCAGTGGCTGGCTCTGTTCATGTAGTCTCCTCAACTGCATTTTCTCCCTGTAAATGGGTAGATCACCATGATATCCCATGCCATCCTCTTCATCTTCTGTGGAACTAAGTGTCCACTCTATTGCAGACTTCATCTCCGCAGTCTCCTCAATGAACTATTGTTCAGCTTCCTCTTCTACTAGTCCTCCTGCTGGTTGAATTCCAGCTTCATCCAGTTTCTCCTCAACCTGGAATTTCTCTTCATCATCTGCTGCATACCTCGGTACTGCAGTCTTCACCAATTCATCTCCCTGGATGAAGTCTTTGAGCGATTCCTCAGAATGCTCCTCTGCTTGCTCTTGATTGTTCAGCTAATCCTCCAACATCTCCAGCTCCATCTCCCATGAAGTGAGTACTACATCTGAATGCTCTTCTTCTTTGACAGTCACAGTTGGTTGTCTTTCTCTTGCTGTTGTTGCTTCATCGGCAACGCAGATTTCTACCTCAACTGGGCTATGTGGTAGGAACACTTCAATTCACCCAATCATCAGAATGATATCTTGATCTTCCTTTGTCATTTCCTATGGCTGATCCAAATCCATCTCTGAGCCCATGAGACTCTCAGATAGCCTCATCTCTGTTCCCATGCCCACCTGGAAAATTGGGATTTTCCTGCTACCCTCCTGGCAGTCCATGAGATCCCACAGTGACCTTATCTCATTTCCCTCATGGAAATGTGAAATTCCCCGGCTGTCCTCATGAAAGTCTGTGAGATCCCATGAAAATCTCAACTCCTTGCCCTCCTGGCAGTCCTTGAGATCTTCAGTTGATCCCAATTCATCTTTAGCATCACTGAGATTTCTCCCAGTCTCTGGTTCACATACCTGAACCAATTCCTCAGTTCCATTGAGGTTTTCAGCATGCCTCAACCATCCTCTTAATAGCTTATGCTCTCTTCTAGCCATCAACTCCTTGACTGGCCATTTTGCTTTCGGCTTTCCCATGGGCCATTCATATACCCATCTCGACTTGGCATTCTGCTGCATCTCAAATGCAGGTTCATCCATTCTTGCCCTTATCTCAGAAAGTTCTTCATCCCATTCATCTTTTCTCATCAGCTTTGGGTCTTTCCTTCCATCACTCGTATAGCATTTAGTATCCATCTTGTTGTTCTTGTCTGCCCTGCTGGCAAATCTGCTGCTGTCACTCTGATCCTGAGTGTCTCCATCTTCTTCCTACAGTCCTTCTAATCGTCTTCTTGATTGTCTCCTTCCTACAAACAATCATCACAGAGTCTCCATCACTTTGTCTTCTTTTCCCCTCTCTGCTTGCAGTATACAGACAAAGTATCAACTCTGATACCACTTGATGGCACCCTTTACACCTACCTCAACAGATCATGCGCCTAACCTCCCGGTCTAAGGATTGTTCAATAGCTTTTCTCCAAGCCAAAGTAGCTCTTTTGATTCCCACTAGAATCTCAGTCAAATCAATCCACAGGTCCTTCTATTCCCTCCACGGTCTTCTGCACATGACCGTGAGTTTCAGGGTTTCACAACCCAAGCGATGGACCTCCTGTCCTCTTGACCCCTGATGTATCTATATGCAAAATGTAGATTGGCAATTTCCTGGCCTTCCTCTCCTTTCGAGAAATCTCTAGAAATTTTGGATTGTTGCCACGCATCCCCTCAAGATGGATGGTCCTCCTGCATTTCGCAATTTCGCGACTTGCGACCCTCAATGACACAATCCCCTGTCAACTTGAAACCCCAGTGGTTGAAATACTAATGGGTTCCTCGATCTCCGCCACGTGTCCGAACAAATGGATGGCTGTGATCCTTTCGGGACTTCGCCAGGTGCGAAGTCGTGATACTCACCTTTGTGAGTCTCGATGTCTGAATCTCCGAATCGGATGATCTCATGACACGCGTCCTCCCTCAGACGGACGGCTGTGATCTAATTTTCTATTTCGGGACTTTCGATGTGGAGTGTCCCGACCTCTTGTCCTCAGGACTCCTAAACTCTCGAATGCCGAAATACCGATAAGCCAACCCTTTTTGGGACTTTCATACCCTTCGTTCACGAAGGCTTTAAACCCCTCGCAACTCCTGTCAGATCCAACGGATATCCCCCTTGAGCTTCTCCTTTAGAATCCTCAAAGGATTCTTCGACTTCAACACTCCTTGCAAATCCTTTGCATGCACGAAGGTGCTATCCCTTCTGAGCTTCCCCGTTTCTCAAAATTCTAAGGAACTCAGTCCTTTTTTCCTTCTCCTTCAGATGGAGAATCTAATGCCCTCTTGGAACTTCTTCGCTCAAGAAACCTCTTGCTGAATCTATAGGGTATTCAGTAACCCTGTGAAGATCCTTCTCCTTGGATTCTTATTCAAATTATAGAACTCAAAGAGTTCTCTCCTTATGCGCTCCTTGCACCTGCTCAATGCCCACCTAACAGAGCGTCTAGAATCCTCAATGATTCTGATTTCTGTCTGAACTCACATCAGAGTTCTTCCTCAATGCATCACTATGCATATGTTCAATGCCCACTTGGAAGAACTTTATAGAAATCACAAGAGTCTCTATCTGCAACTGTGTTCTTCTCCACAACCTTCCTCCTGAGGTGTTTAGCAACCTCTAAGGTCTTGTATGAATTCATGATTTCAGCTTCTGTGCCTTGCCTGGCACGTCTTTGTCTAACTCCGTAGAGTTCAGAAGTGCTTCTAGGCACTGGTACTCAAAGACCACAGTACTCTATCAGCCCTTCTAGCATGAAACCACAAAGAACCTCCCATGCCTGAAAATCAAACAACTCCCTACCAATGCAAACCTACAACATAAACAGAACACACAAAAGACATTCACACAACACAGAATTCATGCAGGGAAAACTACTATTTTGTATTAATGGCAAATGCCTATTTTTTACAACGTGTTCCTAAGCATGACCTGTAACAAGGTCTCGGCTCCTTCTCTTGCTCTCCTAACTCTCCTCAACTCTATCCTTTCTTTCTACCACTACTATCATATATAAAGAAGATTTTTTCAATCTTTTACATGAGGGGGCTCTTTTGGGCCCTTCCCTCCAATCTACCTACCCTATTCAATTACATTGAATGGGTTGTCTAGTCCAGAATTGGATCTATATCTAAGCCTTACAAAACGTTCAAGACTATCTACTCTAATGCCCACACAAAGGCATGAATCTATGGCTCAACAGCCTACAACATTAATTACATTCAATTTCAAATTTGAAATGAGGTTGTACCTCTTCATTGAATGCGTGTGCTGACGTGGGTTGGATGGCTTGTTGGATGACATGGAGAGATGCTCCTCCATCATACTCCTCAGCTGCAAAATTCATGAGATCTTCCTCATGAGCTTCCACTCTCAGCTGTTGAAATCCTCCTGGATCCCAAACAAATTTCTGGAGTTGTTCATCTGCTCCATTTCCCTGCTGCTACTGCTACTTCTGCTATTGCGCTGCTACTGTTTCTTCTCTGCCTAGCTTCTCCTCACTGGCAGTCTCTATTGACCCTAATATCATCCTTTTGATCTTCTCTATCACTTCGTCCAGCTTCTCCAGTGGCTGGCTCTGTTCATGCAGTCTCCTCAGCTGCATTTTCTCTGTGTAAATGGGTAGATCACCATGATCTCCCATGCCATACTCTTCATCTTCTGTGGAACTAAGTGTCCACTCTGTTGCAGACTTCATCTCTGCAGTCTCCTCACTGAACTACTATTTAGCTTTCTCTTCTACTAGTCCTCCTGTTGTTTGAATTCCAGCTTCATCCAGTTGCTCCTCAACCTGGAATTTCTCTTCATCATCTGCTGCATACCTTGGTACTGCAATCTTCACCAATTCATCTCCCTGGATGAAGTCTTTGAGTGATTCCTCAAAATGCTCCTCTACTTGCTCTGGATTGTTCAGCCAATCCTCCAACATCTCCAGCTCCATCTCCCATGGAGTGAGTACTACATCTACCTGCTCTTCTTTGACAGTCACAAATGGTTGTCTTTCTGCTGTTGTTGTTTCTTCATCGGCAACGCAAATTTCTGCCTCAACTGGGCTATGTGGTATGAATACTTCAATTCCCCCAATCATCAGAATGATATCTTGATCTTCCTTTGTCAACTCCTTTGGCTGATCCAAATCCATCTCTAAGCCCCTGAGATTCTCAGATAGACTCATCTCTATTCCCATGCCCACCTAGCAAATTGGGATTTTCCTACTGCCCTCCTGGCAGTCCATGAGATCCGGCAGTGACCTTATCTCATTTCCCTCATGGAAATGTGAAATTCCTTGGTTGTCCTCATGACAGTCTTTGAGATCCCTCAGAAATATCAACTCCTTTCCCTCTTGGCAGTCCTTGAGATCTTCAACTGATCCCAATTCATCTTCAGCATCACTGAGATTTCTCCCAGTCTCTGGTTCACATACCTGAACCACTTCTTCAGGTCCATTGAGGTTTTCATCATGCCTCAACCATCCTCTTAACAACCTATGCTGTCTTCTGGCCATCAACTCCTTGACTGGCCATTTTTCTTTCATATTTCCCATGGGCCATTGATACACCCATCTCGACTTGGCATTCTGTTGCATATCAAATGCAAGTTCATCCATTCTTTCCCTTATCTCAGAAAGTTCTTCATCCCATTCATCTTTTCTCATCAGCTCTGGGTCTTTCCTTCCAACACTCGTATAGCATTTAGTAGCCATATTGTTGTTCTTGTTTTCCCTACTGGAAAATCTGTTGTTGTCACTCTGACCCTGAGCATCTCCAACCTCTTCCTATAGTCCTTCTAACTGTCTTCTTGATTGTCTCCTTCCTGCAAACAATAATCATAGAGTCTCCAACACTCTATCCTCTTTTCCCCTCTCTGCCTGCAGTATGCAGACAAAGTATCAACTCTGATACCACATGATGGTGCCTTGTACACCTACCTTAGCAGATCATGCACCTGAACTTCCGGTCTAAGGATCGTTCAATAGATTTTCCCTGAGCTGAAATAGCTCTTTTGATTCCCACTAGAATCTCAGTCAAATCGATCCACAAGTCCTTCTATTCTGTAAATGGTCTTCTGCACATGACCGTGAGTTTCATGGTTTCACAACCCAAGCGATGGACCTCCTGTCCTCTTGACCCCCGATGTACAGATATGCGAAATGCCGATTGGAAATTTCCTAGCCTTCCTCTCTTTTCAGGAAATCTCTTGAAATTTTGGATTGCTACCACGTGTCCCCTCAAGATGGACGGTCCTCCTGCATTTCATGATTTCACAACTTGCGACCCTCAGTGACACAATCCCCTGTCAACTTGAAACCTCGGTGGCTGAAATACCGATGGGTTCCTCAATCTCCTCCACATGTCCCAATGAATGGACGGTTGTGATCCTTTCGGGACTTCACCAGGTGCGAAGTCACGATACTCACCTCTGTGAGTCCTGGTGTTCGAATCTCTGAAGCGGACGATCTCGTGACACGCGTCCTCCCTCAGACGGACGGCTGCGATATAATTCGCTATTTTGGGACTTTCGATGTGGAGTGTCACGACCTCTTGTCCTCAGGACTCCCGAACTCCCAAATGCTGAAATACCGATAAGACAACCCGTTCATGAAGGCTTTAAACCCCTTTCAACTCCTGTCAGATCCAACGGTTGTCCCCCGTGAGCTTCTCCTTTCTAACCCTCAAAGGATTCTTCGACTTCTGCACTCCTTGCAAAGTCTTTGCACGTACGAAGGTGTGATCCCTTCTGAGCTTCCCCGTTACTTAGACTTCTAAGGAACTCGGTCCTTTTTTCCTTCTCCTTCAGATGGAGAATATGATGCCCTCCTTGCACTTCTTTGCTCAAGCAACCTCTTGCTAAATCTGCAGGGTATTCAGTAACCCTATGAAGATCCTTCTCCTTGGATTCTTCTTCAAATTATAGAACTCAAAGAGTTCTCTCCTTGTGCGCTCCTTGCACCTGCTCAATGCCCACCTGGTATTGTGTCTAGAATCCTCAGGGATTCTGATTTCTGTCTGAACTCACATCAAAGTTCTTCCTCAATGCATCACTATGCATATGCTCAATGCCCACTTGGCAGAGCTTTACAGAACTCACAAGAGTCTTTGTCAGCAACTGTGTTCTTCTCCACAGCCTTCCTCCTGAGGTGTTTAGCAACCTCCAAGGTATTCTCTAAATTGATGATTTTAGCTTCTGTGCCTCGCCTGACACATCTTTGTCTGACTCCGCAGAGTTCAGAAGTGCCTCTAGGTATTGGTACTCAGAGACCGTAGTACTTTGTCATGCCCTCCTAGCATGAAACCACAAAGAACCTCCCAAGCCTGAAAATCAAACAACTCCCTGCAAATGAAAACCTACAACATACATCTACATCATAAACATGACACACAAAAGAAATTCACACAACACAGAATTCATGCAAGGAAAACTATTGTTTTGTATTCATGGAAAATGCCTTTTTCTTACAAGGTGTTCCTGAGCATGACCTGTAACAAGGTCTCAGCTCCTTCTCTTGCTCTCCTATCTCTCCTCAATTCTATCCTTGCTTGCTACCACTACTATCATATATAAAGAAGTTTTTTTCTATCTTTTATATGAGGGGGCTCTTTTGGGCCCTTCCCTCCAATCTACCTACCCTATTCAATTACATTGAATGGGTTGTCTAGTCCAGAATCAGATCTAGATCTCAACCTTACAAAACATTCAAGGTTATCTACTCTAAAACCTACGCAAAGGCACGAATCTATGGCTCAATAGCCTACAACATTAATTACATTCAATTTCAAATTCGAAATGAGGTTGTGGCTCTTCATTGAATGTGTGCATTGACGTGGGTTGCCTGGCTGGCTGGCTGATGTGGAGAGATGCTCCTGCATCAAGTTACCTCAGAAATTATGTGGCAGGGCAACAAAAATCATGGGTGAGATGGTTGCACTTAGGATAGTATTGCTACAACATCACCCAGCATATGTCCATTGGCATGTCACCATCCAGGGCCTTGTATAGCTATGATCCTTTATCTTTTGTGGAGATTTCTTTCAGTGATAGCCGGGCACCCATGGTACAATATTGGATACAACAGAGCCAAGATATTCTTAGGGAGCTGAAGGATCATCTACAGAGAGCACAGAACCAGCAAAAGAGCCAAGCAGACAAGCACAGAGTTGATCGTACTTTTGAGGTTGGTGACTTAGTCTATCTAAGGCTCCAACCATACAGGCAGGCTTCCATAAAAATAAGTGGAGAAGAGAAGCTGCAACCACATTTATTTGGGCCCTACAAAGTCAATAGGAAGATAGGGGTCGTATCTTATGAGCTAGAGCTTCCACAGGGCAGCAGGATACACAACATCTTCTATGTCTCCTACCTCAAGAAAGCCATAGGCCAACACATCACCACCATTGAGGTATTACCTCCCATGGATGAAGAAAGATAGCTTGTTTTGATTCAAGAGGAGGTATTGGAGGTCCAAGAGAATAAGCTCAGGAACAAAAGCATCAAGGAGTACCTGATCAGATGGAAGGATCTACCCATTGAGGATGCTACATGGGAAACTGAACAAGTGATGAGAGAAACAGGTTTGGAATTGCTTGAGGACAAGAAATTTCTAGTAGGGGAGACTGTAATGTTCCCCACCTCTTGATAAAGAGGTATTGAAGAGACTCAGTGGCTTAGGCATCCCCACTAGGCCATAGTCTCACACTAAGGGGAAAGGTCAACTAGACTAAGGTTATATTCTTAAGTTAACTTGAGGAAAAAGGTAAGAAAGGAGTAAAAGATAACTCAATGAAAGACTAGAAGAGATGAAAGAGTTAACCATGGGAGTTAATATAACTCAACAGAGAAATAGAAGAAAAAGTATAAATAAGAGGCTGGGGCACACCTATGAGGCATTCTAGATTTTGGTATTTGCTTGTTATTTCTCTTGAGCATACAATTTGGGGGTTTTGTTGTTAAAAACCATTGTGAGCAACTCAGTGGTGAAAGATCCACTCACCTTGTTCCAAATCTTGGTCTCGAGGATGAAAGACTCCACCCACACCATTCTACACTCATCATGTATCCACCAATAGCTTCAGAAAAGTAACAGGGCCGTACTATTTAGGAGTTTCCAACAAGGGCACATCATCATTTCAAGAAGAGTTCGATCCAATTGATCAGGAGAGATGTTGGTAATTCCAACACTTGGGTTTTACTTGCAGGTGCTCAACCATCACTTTGAGGGTTTCTTTGAATATTTATCTTCAACTACAGTTTGGGATGACTTGGAGGCTAGGAGGACATCCTGTGATTCAGTATTTCTCAGATCTAGGGAGATCTACTTGGAATCTGGATCTGAAACTTCTCACACGAGGTTTCCATAGCCTGATCTACATTCCTGGATATTTTCAGAGCATTTGGAGGCCTTCTTCATCGGGGCCAAGTTATCTAGGTTTCCAGGCATCCAGGAGGGCACAACTTCATTAGAAGATTTAGTATTTGGAGGGGTTGGCCTTAGCATTTCGGCCTAATACTTCAGGAGGGGGATCCTATCACCCTGATCTATCAGTTGGAAGAGTTTGGGATCATTTGGAGTCTTCCTTCATCAGGGTTGATTTATTGAGGGTTTCAACCTTCTACTAGAGCGTGGCATCTTCAGCTGGAGGAGTTGGCATCCACACGGCTCAGATCTATTTTATTGACCTTCATTTCTTATCCAGCCTTTGGAGGCTTGTTTTGTATTAGCGGGAGCATTTTGTAGCAGCTCATATCTATCATCTATTGGGGCCATCTGAGGATTATTCCAGATTTTCTCTTTCTATTGTATCTGATTCATGCTTCTTATAATAAAGGTCAGATCTATGCTTGTGTTTTCTATATATTGAATATGTTATGATCTTTCATATGTTGGATGAATCTTTTAGAAACACCATATAAATAACTGAGACACTTCAATAACCACCTGCACATCAAACTCGTCAGTGATAGTTAGTGGTTCCAAGAAAAAAACATTGGCTTGGGATCATAACAATATTGATCCATCTTCTATTTGATTGTATCCAAGTCCAGACTTGTCATGATTATTACTTTGACTGTTGATAATGGCATTCAAAACTTTTGAACTGTTCTACATATTTTTCTTTTGAAGATCCTTTCTTAATGTGACAATCTTTGCTTCCAAATTTTCAATGATCCTGTCTCTTTCTTCTAGTTGTTATTTGAGTGCTTCTTCAATTCTTTTATCTTCTTCAATTTGAACCTTCAAATTTGTGATCATTTGTTCTAAGTCCTAATTGTCTTCTTTCTTCTCTAGTTCCGCTTGTAGCTTCTTGTTTTTCTTCTTTTCTCTTCTGATAACTTATATGGCACTCATCAATTCCTCTCGGTAGTCAACTTCTGGCTCTTCAATTTCTTCTTTAGCTTCTTCAAATTCTACTTCGGAGTCTTCTTTATCAGATTCTTCTACTGCCATGAATAGAACCCTTTATGTCTTATTGTCACTGACTTCATCTTCATCTAATGATGAGATGTCTTCTTTGGTGCATAAGCATTTCTTGAAAATGTTCTTTGTGGTTCCTTTTACTTTATATGTTTGTATAATTTTTTATTCACCTTCATCATTTCTCTTTTTATTATGACGTTTGTTAGAAAAATGACCAATACCATCACAATTAAAACAAATTAAATGAAGCTTACCTATATAACTACCGTCGGTTCCCTTGTTCAGTATTCTGACAAATTTGGTCACTTTTTCATCATCTTCTAAGACGTCACTATTGTTTCTATGTTCTTTTTCTTGTTTCTTTCCCTTTTGCTTTGATCTTTTGGATGCTTTGAAGGCTTCTTCTTTTACATCTGGATTTTCCTGTTCAATTCTCATTTCATATGCTGTGAAGATTCCATGTAGTTCGTCCATTCTTATTGAGTTTAGATCTGCTCTTTCTTCTAGTACTGATATCTTATGGTCAAATATCATAGGAAGAGATCTTAGTACCGTCTGAACAATTACAAATTCTTGAATTTCTTCTCCCAATCCTATGATTACATTTATTGTTTCATCGACTTTTAAGAAGTAAGATGCAATATTCTCATCTTCCTTCATCTTTAGTTGTTTGAACTGACCTCTATAAGTTTGAATCTTTTCTTCTTTGACTTTTGAATCTCCTTCATAAATATTTTGAAGTTTGTCCCAAATCTCTTTAGTGTATTCACAATGTGCAACTTTGGTGAATATTGTTTCACCAAGACCATCTAGAAGTCCATTTGTGGCTTTGGAATTATTCTGACCGAGTTTCACTGCTTTGTCATTTGTTGGCAGAACTATTGGTACTGTGTATCCATCTACAATTGATTGCCAAATTTCAAATCCCTGTGCCTATATATATTTCTTCATCCTTATGCTCCAAAATGCATACTTATGTCCATCAAATTGTGGTATTCCATTTTTATACAAGTTGCTTCTCTCCATGATCTACCTTTCAGTGGTCAAACTGATTTCTAAAGGAACCAGCTCTGATACCAATTGTTGGATTACTGAGAGGGGGGGTGAATCAATAATAGAGCAATGCAATCCTTTTTAACCATATAATCCAAGTGTTATATCAATGTAGAATTATCATCCAATAACTATAGAGTAAATAATAAATGAACAAATGAACAATCATACACATACACATTACACCAGTGTTTTACGTGGAAACCCAAAGCGGGAGAAAACCACGGAATTATTTTTCTTATGTCTTGAAGAATTACATTCATTGGAAACACCAAATTCCTTTGTTTCCCAACTGCAACTGGAAGGAGGCTCCAACCCCCTAATTTCTCAAGATACAACCTGAGGGAAGCTCCAACTTCCCAATTCTATGGCTACAACCAGAAAGAGGCTACAACCCCCTGTGATCTCCGACTACAACCAAAAGGTGGCTACAACCACCTGTCCTTGCCCCGTCCAACCACCTTGAAGTAGAAGTAGAATTATGGAACCACTATCACACTATCACTATGAGATATACCGCTGTAAAATTGTACCATGCATCAACCATGCATCAACCTGTACCATAAACAAGTGCATCAACCATGCACCAACCTGTACCAAACAACCTTTAATCAACTTGTACCATAAACAAATGCATCCAACCATGTACCAAGTATCTACCAATCATGTATCAACTACTCATAAAATATCACTCATCAATATGTACCAACATCATCAACTATACACCTCATGTATGTGCCAACTCATCAACTACTTGTCTCAACCATGTACCCAACATGTACCTCAACCAAAATCCCTCATCAATTTCATCATCCAAATGTGATTTGTAACTCCGTATTAGAACTGGTTTATATGATCACATATCTTCAAACCTTCCTTATCTTTAACAACAAGAGACTAACATTTTCATCAAACATTTCTTTAGTCTCACATGACTAGTTTTGGATTAGTCAACAACCCTGACTTAAAATAATCATAACTATGTACCTGTAATGAATAAAGATCAGAAAATAGTACACAAATTTATTTAGTGTGTTTTATGCAATCTATCCAGGTGTCACTACTTGGAAACTCTCAGAAAAGGAGTTATAGCAAAAATGGCATAGCTTGTTGAATTCTGGCTTATTCTAGAGAGTGAACTTGTAGAGCATGCCTTGAACAAAATATTTGTTGTATGGATATCAAAATTTTACATAGAATACTACAGACTATAATATAACGAACACATTTGGTCTTACTTAATTTGGATATTTTATGAAGAATTTATGACGTTTTTACCCGAAACACTTGTTTTAGACTAGTTTCAAGACTAGCCACAAACCCTATTTTCCACGGAGTGTAACTCCAAAAATACAATGACCCACAAGCTGAAATTTGTACCAAATCTACGTGGATATATTTCCTCAATGGAATATTAATTTCATTGTCTGAATTATTCTATAAAAAAAATTATTGTGGAAACGGTGAGATGACCTGTAAATAACATACCTTAGAAAGCATCATCAAAAGAATTTATCCTCCCTTGAATTTCGGCCTTCTTTACTTCACCTTCTCTCTGAAATTCAGCTTAGATATCCTTTGGTTACCTCAGTCACCTATAGATATTCAATATTCTCAAGTTTTATATAAAATGAGAGAGCCTTGCCTCTTATTTATACATTCATGTAGCTTCCTCAAGGGGTTACCTTTTAACCATCTTAACTCGCTTTACTTATTTTATGGTTAACCGACTTCTAACCCCTTGTCCAATTAGTAATTTATCCATTAAATTTATTATTTAAATAATTTATTTTGTATCCACTTTGACTTATAGTACACTCATCACTTCACTTTACCTCAAGGGGTTACCTTCTAACCATTTTAAACCACTTTCCTTATTTTAGGGCTAACCCACTTCTAACCAATTGTCAACTTAGTAATTTCTCCATTAACTTTATTATTTAAACAATTTATTTTGTATTCACTTTGAATTGTAGTAAACTCATCACTTCAATTTATTATTTACCTTCTAAAACTCACTTAAACCACTTTGACTACTTTGACCTTTTGGGGCTTCTAGATGACTCGTGAGGGTTCTCCAACTTCACATGGTCATAACTCTCTAACCGTGAGGAGTTATGTGACATTCCACATACCACTGGAAATGGAATGACATGTGCTATCCATATAGAATAGTATTGCCTGAAAATATATCAAAAATCATACCATTATCCATCAAATAAACTTGGGTTCATTACCCAAACCTAGGTTCTCCAACTTCCTTCAAGGGTTGACATCAATGAAAACCAACCTTAATCAACAAGAAGTTGAACTTCACTACTATCCTATGCTTTTGGATATGATTACATCAAATAAATAACAACTTCTAAACTTGATGTAGGAGCATCACTCCACCTCAATAGGTGCGCCATCATGCCAACACGCAGACGCGCAATAAAGAAAGGGAGAGGTGTCGACTCTCCCATTTTCAAATTTCAAAATATGATCCAATACAGATCTTTCATGTTGTAAATCTGTAAGAGCGGGCCATGCCTTTGTAAAAGTAGTGGTTGAGGTTGCCTTAAATGGTTTCCTGCAGCAAGACCAGAACATAGAAAGGTCTGGGTAGACATTTATAGAATGTAGTCATAGAAGTATGGTGTTGTAACTGGGATAGCAATGGCACTAAGGCGGTGAAGAGGATAAGCTCGTGGAGCCCTCTTTGAAAAATAAGGAGACTCAAGAGGTAGAATAGTTTCGAGAGAAAGAGAGCTTGAGAGAACTGGGACTTTGTTATAGTCCAGTGTCTATAATCATCTCTATAGATACACAGATATAATAGAAAAGCAGTTTTTCCTGCATATTGTTGTTCATGTGTTTATGAATTTCATGAATGAATGTTGCAGATGTATCATAGGTTTTCATTTATAGTAGGAAGATATATTTATTTTATCTTCACTGAGTTCTTTTATATCGTTTTGGGTCCTTTAGGCTGTAAAAGGAGTGCACAAAAGAATGTTGGAAGTTTTGTAGCCAGCGCAAGGAGTGTGCATCTGAATCTCTCTGTTGAGTTTAGAGGAGAACGTGCCAGGAGGGCACACCAGGATAGTTTGTACACTCAAAGAGGAACCTCAAGGTTACTGAATACCTTAGAGGAGGAATCCTACATAAAAAGCACAGAGAGACAGAGTTATTGAGAACTCTATAGAGCTCTGCTAGGTGGGCATCGAGCAAGTGCAAGGAGTGCACATAAGGACTCTGTTTCAAGTTCTGAGAAAAGAGAAGTGTTGAGGAGAAGACACTCACTGAGTTACTGAATACTCTGTCGACTCAGCAAGGAGTTCTCGAGCATAAGTTTCCAAGAGGGCACTTATATCCCTTCAAGGAGTGAAAGGGTTGATACAGAGTTGTTGAATACTCTGGAGGAAGACCTGTGCAAGGAGTGCACCAGGCCAACACTTAGACGAAGTGTTGAAAGACAACCAGTTGAAGGCTAATCGAAGCGCAAGGAGAACGCGTAGAGTGAACTTGTTTCAAGTTCCAAAGCTTAGGAGGTTGAGCACAAAGCATGCCAAGAAAGGCACCAGAAGTATTCTAAGGGAGCAGAGGGTTGATTCCCTTAGAACTGAGTAAGTATTAGAAGCTCCAGAAATATAACATGAGGAGTGTGTAGGAGTGGACCTATTCCAAGTCCCAAAGATCAGGAGGAGTAGCGTTTTCAGAATGAGGACAAGACCCAAGGTCACAGGTCTCACAGAGGAATCAAAGGTCGAAACCTTTGAAATGTTCAAATTATTCTAGGTTAGGAAGAAAGCCAAATATCAGGAGGAGGAGCACATCAGCCATCATATAAGCTATAGGGGAGAATATTTGGACCATTGAATCTCACGTCTAGACACCCAGAAGAGCGCGCAGGAGAAGATCAGATCTGAGTGCGTGGACCAACAAAGGTTGGATAAGGGTAAAGTGCATGAACGTTACCCTTTGTATGCATAAGGGAATGGTCTTGTCAAAGTCTCGAACTCCCGAAGTCATTTGGGTTCGTTCATCGTTGAGAAGGACGCGTGGTAGAAATCCACACATTTCGGGAAAAATCACTCCAGGAGGAATGAGTGCACAAGAGTTGAAACTCTCGAAGCCCGAAGCGCTGAAGGAAATCTGGACTGTCATATCCATAAAAGGACGCATGGCATGCGATCATGAACTCTGGGAGAAATAAATATGGGAGAATCATGAAGGAGGAGGTTGATATCTAAGATCGTTGAAGCCCAAACAATAGAAACAAATGAAAGTTGTAGATCTGAAAGAGGACGCGTGGCAGCAGATCCGGGGTGTTTGTGAAATTGGACATCGGGAGATTTGCGAGGAGAAAAGGAGAAAACTCGCAAAAGGAGAAGTCATGAAATCATTCTGGACCATTGGATCTGGGGTGACAGGTGGCGGAGATCCACATACATCGGAGGATCGGGCACTGGGAGGATAGAGATGAAGACAGGATCAGAAGTTTGGGGAGCTAGGAACCGAAATGATCCTAGTCGTCCATCGAGAGGGACACATGGCAGGAGTTCAGCACTTCACTGACTCGCACAGGAGAGAAATCAAAGGGAAGAGTTTAAGAACTCACGAGGCCCAAACTCGTGATTAGATATGAGCCTTCAGATCGAAGAAGGAGCATGGACCATTGATCTGTCGTAGAGTAGATTTCGTATTTTTGGGGATCAGAAGATCAGAGGTGAGGAGTCTTTTGACTTCGCGAAACATGAAACCCCAACGAGATCTGATTCATCAGATCGTGGGGGAATCAAGACTGTCGGATTGGGATCTCCGAAATATTGGCATTTCGGGAGTCGGGAGAATGGAGGTGAATCACATCGGTAATTCTCGATACGCGACATCCCGACGCACTTGAGAGTTGGGCCTTAGTTCATGGTGAATCATCACATGGATAGAGGATAAGGGAAGATCTAAGGAACTTTAATCTCTTTTTGGAGTTTGGGAGTCAAGGAGTCAGGGTTGGCTGACTCATAAAATTCCAACACGCGAAATCGCGATGCGCCTTTTGTGTAGGCAAGCGGTCACAGCGCATGGTCGTGTGGAGGTGAGGCTCACGCTTGGTGCTTGTTCACACAAGACGGATTTCACAAGGACCTATAGTTTTTTATATCGTAGGTTCCATCCAGAAGGAGGATCAGAGGAGCATTCTAATTATTGGGGGAATTTAGATATTCCTACCAGATAACCCAGTTGAGGCCAGAGCATGTGTTGCATATGTGTTATAACCCTAATTTGCACCATACATGCTTACCTGGCATCAGGCCATCTCATATTCCTTCTTTTCCAAAAAACTGTTGAACAACTCTTCGTAAAAGCCCCTTTTATAAAGGCCCATGCACCCTGCTCCATTACTGTACACGTGTACACACTAGCTGACCCAAGACAGCCCGCGTGTACCTACAAAAGCACGGAAAAAGGAAAGTTGCTGACAGAACACACAGCTTTCGGTAATTTAACTAAACCTTTCAGCCATGCATGGTCGGTCACTCGACCAAATACCTAGCTTCTTCTAGCCTATAAAAGAAGGGTTAGGAGTCCCATTTGAAAGGAGGAGAATCATAGTAAAGAAACTATACCCAATTAAGCATTCCCTTTGTCCCAACCTTTAGCCATCCTTGTGCAAAGAGAAGTATAGAGCAAATCAGTTGGAAGACAGTGGAAGAAGAGCCTAGGACTAGGATCGAGGAGTAGTAGCCAACTTTATCATTGTAAGGTATCATTGTGAAGTTAATAAAAGAATTGATTTTCCCGTCACGCCATATGAGATTGTCATTATTGGAATATTGATTGTATGATTGATTAAATCTCTAACCCGTTAGTTCATAGATCAAATGCATGTGGATTTATTTGTTTGTCTTTAGTGAATGCAGGTCAACATTGGGAGGAAAGTTGCAGTCAAAGAACAACCAAGTGCAGAAAGGGATCGACATCAAAACATGAAAAATAAGGTACATCAACTTAATCTCTTGATCCTTGTATTTACATATGAATAATGGGGTTTAGGCATGGGATGATGGTAAAAAGTAAGAATCTTTAGGTCATTTATGCATGCATGATAAAACCCTCAGTGCTAGTCCGTAAGATGGATTTCCCACCTACAACAAAATTGGCGACCATACTGGGGATCTCTAGGGTTTCTGGTAATGTTTTTTCTTGGGTATTTTTAAGAACTGGTTTCATTTCTTGTTTTTAAAGTTTCTGCAAAAGTCTGAGCTAACGAAGATTTTTGTCTTCCATACCAATTATCTCTGTTTCTTTTCTTGACTGTATTTTTTTTTTTTCAAGATCCACAGAGGTACACGTGGCCTATATAAGGTCTGCATGCATGTACCTGTGCCCTACCCTCACACAGCACACATGTACATGTTAGTTGAGGAAGTGTCAATCACATGTATGATTTCAGAAAATTTCTTTGAGAGAGGTAGTCATCCTCTCCCATGTCAGAAGTAATCCTTCTCAGGGGTTTTCTAGAACTCATTCTAGTCTCTGTTTTTGTAGTTTTGTAGCTTAGGTTTCACCTCAGATTTGTTTTGTTCTATAAAATTTCCCTTCAATTGTTTTCTTTTTCTGTCTTGAAGAGATTATGAGTCTTGAAGAGATTATGGTTCTCAATACCAGTAGTCTCTGTCAGTGCTTGATTTCTTGTCTTCTCATTTTTGAAGAGTTGAAGAGGTACACGAGGCATGCATATGGTCTGCATGCGTGTACACGCGCTTTGACCTTACACGGCTTGCGTGCACATGCTGTTTGTTGAACTGTTAGCAACATACCTGTTGAGAAACTTTTTGTTTAAGGAGAGGCAGTCATCCTTTTCCTTGTCAAGAGTTATATCTCTCAGGGTTCTTGGTCTATGTCATAGCAGCTTAGCCTAGATTTGGACTCTATTATAGATTACTTTTTCATTTAGAACATTTCTTGTGTTTCCTAGCTTTTTTAACTTATTTTTATCTTGAAATGGCCATGAATCATGCATTCATCATTTTCTTTTAAAATATTTTGTTATTTCTTCTTTGATTGGAAGAAAATATATATAAAAAAAAACTTAGTTTGTTAGATCTCTTTCTTTCTTGGCATTTTCTTTGCATTGTTATTTGAAAAGGAAAAATAAATTAGCATAGCATTGTGTTTTCTTCTAATTTTAAAAGAATTTAAAAAAAAAAATAAGAAATATAATCATTATTTGCCAATGTTCATGTAAGTTTCATCATTTTTCACAAAGAGTCTTAACAACATCAGTTGTACTACCGTACCCCTTTTGAGTAAATCAAGCCTTAAAAAGAATGCTAATTAAAAATAACTAGACTTTATGTTTGTAGGGTCCATCAACTAGATTAGGCTAGAGCCTTGATTTAGGTTGGAGAGGAAACTCTTCAAGGCTATAAAACAAACATACGAGTTTGTGCTAAGGAGTCTATAAGTCCAGTATCGTGAAATTTATCAAGGACACCCCTCTAACACAGGGGCTAAACACAAGGTCGCGTTCGGAAAGGTAGCGGAGACAACCCCTCCAAAGCCGGACCAATCGTACAGGAGAACACATATAGAGGGCTTGTCTTGGGATTCCGTTCATTTCATTTGCCATAGAGTTTCGTGGGTCTCGAATCCATTCGAGGTCCTCAATTTTCTTCCTAACCACTTTCTTTTGATACCCTTGGTAGGTTTCGATCTTGATACCCTGCTCATTGTGGTCTACCCGACTGTCGACTGTACCCGCCTGGTGACTGTTCACGCATTGGCAACCTAGTTACCTATCTTTCTAGTGATATACACAAGTAACGTGGGGGTATACCACGGTACCTAGGATAGACATCGGACCACACTTTGTAGAGTATACCCAGAGGGTGCTTCCATTTTCGAGTTTCACTTGCACCGGTAAGTTGCTTTAGTGTTGGTTCGTGTAACTGTTCTTCCAACTAGATAGTCATTTGCCTGATTTTCCTTTAGGAGATTTTAGTGTGTGCTATGTGCTCCCTAGTTTTCCATAGTGAGTTAGTCAATCGTGGATTTGGGTCTCTGACCTATGGTGGTAGACCGCCCACTCTTCCAGTCGCGAAGACTTTTCGGTCTTCCGGTTAAGAACGTGGAGCCACCTCTTTATAGGCATTGTTTTGATAACATTGGTTCTTTAGAGTCAGTGTGTGAAACTTTTATGGATTTGAACGATCCCTCAAGGGGAGAACCTATGCATAAGATCTTCATGGCTAACATTCCCGATGATACCAACCAAGGAGCCCCTTCACAAGGGGAATCTTGTGCTTTTCCCTTCTTCGGAAACGTTGGTGTCCCTTTGATGGCCACTTTGTACATTCCTAGGTTGAATGTGGGATTACTGGTTTGGTTGGGTACCATTCCAAATGTCCCAAATTCTCTTGATGCTTCTCAGTTAAGAAATTTATGTCATGGGCACCCTGTTGATGTTTCTTCATCAGCAAAGTCTTCTCCTCCTCCTTCTCCCACCTCTGGTGAATGTATAGTTACTAGTAACCAGAAGTCTAAACGAAATAGAAAGAGGAAGAAGAAGAAGAAGAAGAAATCACCAACCTCTACGAGTCATGTTGGAGATAGGTCGACAACCTCTACAAGTCACGTTGAAGACCAACAAATAGCCTCTGCAAGTTATGCTAGGGGTACACACCCACCCTCTGCAAGTCATGCTGGGGGGAAAAGTCCAGTCACTACTAGTAATACTGGTAATAGGTCTGTAGCCTCTGCAAGTCATATTATCAACCCGTCACTAACCACTGCTAGTCATGCTGCGGGCATTAATTCTGTTGAGAAACCTAGATGGATAGGATGTAAGCCTAAGTTCCCTTGTAATCTTTGCAAGGGATATCACCTTACTCATTTGTGCCCTGGCATTCCAGAGGTACAAAGATTGTGGTCCCTGTCTGCAAGCTCTTCTGATTCTGAGTCTTTTGAGGTTTCCTCGTAGTCTATTCAACCATTGGTTGAGAAAGTGGTCACGCCGATGTAGTCATCAATTGATCCCTCTCCTCTTTTGGGGGGTGAGGTACCTTTAGACCATGTAGTCTCACAGCCTGTTCATCCATTGGTTGTGAAAGTGGTCATGTCGACGCAGTCATCGGTTGATCCCACTCTAGTTTTGAGGGGTGAGGTGCCTTTAGACCATGTATACTCTCAGCCTATGCAGCCATTGGTTGAGAAAGTGGTCACATCGATGCAGTCTTCAACTGATCCCACTCCTCTCTTGGGCAGTGAAGTGTCTACCAACTGTGTTTTTAGCATTTCCAGTTCAGTACTTTTAGAACAAGGGAGCATTCCGCTCGCTCCGAGCACACCCCCTCCAAGTCCTAGGATGGTTTCCTTTGATTAGAATGACCTTGTTGAGCCTCGTCTTCCTTCCCCTGCACCCTTTCAAATAAGAGTTGAAGTTAATTCAAAAAACATTTATCGATGTATTGTGGATGAAGGAGCTTCCGCAAGTATTTTATTTTCCTCGGTTTGGAAAGTCTTGGGATCTCTCGAGCTTGTGTCTGCTTCACATGAGTTATTGGCTTTTGACAGATGCTCTGGTGAATGTTTGGGGTTTCTTCCTCAGTTACCTAAATATTTGGGTGGGAAGACTATCTTTGTTGATGTTATAGTGGTGCAAGGCCCGTTAGATTTCAATATGCTTCTCGGGAGTGATTATGTATATGCTATCAATGTTGTGGTGTCTATGCTCTTCTGGGTGATGAATTTCCCTCACAATGGAAGCATTGTAACTATCGATCAGCTGGAATATGATAATCACCATCCTAATTCATCATTATTTCAGACTACCCCTTTATATGTTCCTAGCATTCGTGTAGACTCTACCCCGCCATGGGTTAATTATGTGGCATCTTATCCTCGATGTTCAATTTCCTCTAAGAAGGAACTTGTGAAATCATGTTGGCCTTCCTGAGACTTAGTCTCAGTAATTGATCCATTGGTTTATCCAATGGGGGCATGGGAGCCCTTGTTTCCCCCTCTTAGTCCAAGTGGGCTTGAGTATCCTTCTAATTCTGACCTCATTGTTTGTAGATCCTCAAGCCCTCGTGCTTGTGATTCTTCGTTGATAGACTCTACTGGCCCTGGCTAGAACCTCCATCATCATATGGAAGTCAGTTTAATTCACCCTTTGGGACTGTCGACCCTCGTTTGCGTGATTTCTCAGATTTTGAATTGCCTTCAGATGAGGCTATCCTTGAAGCCATGACTACAGTTTCTATATCAAGGAAGGACTTACATCATGGTTTGTGTTTTCTTCCCTTTTGGGAGACTTTCCAAGTTGACTATCGAAGAGACTCTTGGTCTGAGCCTAGCAATGAGCTCTACCTAAACCAGTTTCATACATGAGTCATAGCCCCCAACGAGTCTTCTTTTAAGCCCTTTTCAGACCCTTTAAACATGAAAAGATTGTTGAGCGATCTTGTGGCCTTTCATGCTCCGTAAACTGAAATTTGAAGTCACATCTATCTGGTGGTAGTTTACCCCTTTTTCAGTCTATATGGTCAACTATACGAACAACGGTATACTCTAAGGAACTTTAGTTCTCTAGAAGAGTACCCCCAGGTATCATTTTAACCCTTTTGCAGGCATGAGGGACTAAATGTATGAAAAAGGAACCCCCATGGAGTCCATAGTTAATCTCTTTTCAGACTCCCTAAAATTGAAAAGATCGTTGAGTGACCTTATTATTTCACACTCGTTAAAATGGTCCAAAAGAACATTCCTGACGGAGTCCATAGTTAAGCTTTTTCCAGATTCCTTAAAAATGAAAAAATGGTCGAGTGATCTTGTCTTTATCACACTCGTTAAAATGGTTTTGAATAGACGTCTTTTCGGTGCTAATTTACCCCTTTTTCGAACCGACTAGACTACTTTCGAAAAAGGTAGCCCATCGGAGTCTCCTTTTATGTTTTCCAGACTCTGTAAATATGAAAAAATGCCGAGCTTACCTTCTCTGGGCTCGTTAAACTTACATCGAAGGACGTTACCATTTTTTTTTTTTAACCGCGTTTTCCTACCTACGTCTTTGGTCTAATGCTGGCTTCATGTTGCTCTCAACTAAACCATCTGAAGCATGCCTTATACACAAGCCCTGTAGCACTTTGCCTCTGTGTCTTGACACCTTTGGTCCCAAGAGGGATTTTTCCCGAGTCTCCTTTCTTTGAACATCAGTCTTGGCCTTGCACCTCGAACTTGTATATTTGCGACACTCATTCTTCCTTTGTAATGTCACATTCTTTTATTCTTTTTCCAAAATTATTGAAAAAGACAAAAAAAAATCAAATATACCCTAAAAAGAGGAAGGGAAAAGTATTTTCTTTATTGGTAGCACAATGAGTCACCCTTGGATAAAGCACATCTGTCTATTTTTTCATCAAACTCTAGGATTTAATACAACCTTAGGAAGTTGTTCTCGCTACATAGAGTTGTGCCCTCCTCTGTTTGGTTATTCTTCCAAACATATGGAGAGTTTATGTTGTCTCCTACATCATAAACTTATGTTAATGCCATGTTGCCTGAGTCTCATCATTTGTCGTGCTATTGTCCAAGGGAAGTTTTTACCAAGCCTGAGTCGGCCCCTCTATAGTTTGTCTCTTGCTCTCATGCCCGACCATCCCGAAAGTCCAATCAAGTCTTTGCTCAAAATCAATGAAGCCTTCAGTGTGATAATGAAGATTCCCTAGTCTATGACCGACGAGCCGTCGAAGACCTGTGGGTAGTGAAGTCGTACACTCATTTTTCACTCCTACCTGAGTTTGAAGATTTTGAAGTTGTTGCTTGAGCTCTGAAGACCTCATCTCCAGCTATCATGCCTTATTATCTTCTAGAAGATGGATACTCTACATGTATACTTTTTTGATTTCGAGATGTAGATCCACTGTGTATTTCTTGCGACTACACTTTATATAGTTATATGACATTTATATACAGTTTATTTGATTGGTAGCCATGATTTTATTTCATCTCGAGCATGGGTATTCCCGCCTCAGTGAGACAATTATTATTTTGCAGAAGGCACCTCCCGATTCCTAGTCCTTGGTCTCACTTGTTTGGAATGTTGGTTAATATTGTTAATGTATTTCAACCATAAGATGCTCTTCTAACCTCACACATTAGGAGGCATCTGTTATAACCCTAATTTTCACCAGACATGCTTACCTGGCATTAGTCCATCTTAGATTCCTTCTTTGCCAAAACACTGTTGAACAACTCTTCTTAAAAACCCATTTTATAAAGGCCCATGTGCCCTGCTCCATTACTACATGCGTGTACATGCTAGTTGACCCAAGATAGCCCGTGTGTAACTACAAAAGCATTAAAAAGGGAAAGTTGTTGACAGAACACACAGCTTTGGGTAAGTTAACTAAACCTTTCGGCCATGCATGGTCGGTCACTCGACCAAATACCTAGCTTCTTCTAGCCTATAAAAGAAGGGTTAGGGTTTCCATTTGAAAGGAGGAGAATCATAGTAAAGAAATTATACCTGATTAAGCATTCCCTTTGTCCCAACCTTTAGCCATCCTTGTGCAAAGAGAAGTATAGAGAAAAGCAGTTGAAAAATAGTGGAAGAAGAACCCAAGACCAGGATCAAGGAGAAATAGCCAACCTTATCATTGTAAGGTATCATTGTGAAGTTAATAAAAGAATTTCTTTTCCTGTCTCGCCATATGAGATTGTTATTGGAAGATTGGTTGTTGTCATTAATGTCAACCCTAGTCATGGGTTTTGAAGCGCAAGACTGATGAAGGTATTTGGACATGAAGGAAAATGCACATGCAGATACAACACCCATGGATGGATAGTATACATCATGTTGTTTCCAGTGGTATGTGGCATGTCACATGGATCCTCATGGTTGAGGAGAAATGAATTTTTGAAGATGACAAAGTGAATTGAAGAAGGAACTACATGTAGGCCTTGAAGATAATTAAAGAAAAGAATTACAAAATAAGAAAGTGTCAGGTCGGCCCTAATGTTAAAAGGAAGTGACAAAAATGGTATAAATAAACATCATTATACATTCATTTTGATACAATTCAAATTTTAGAGAAAATAAGAAGAAAAGAAGGCCAGATTTCAAGGGAGGATGAAGTCTTTTGGTGATGTGTTCTAAGGTATGTTATTTTCAGGTCATCTTACCATTTTTGCTATAACTTTTTTTCTGGAATGATTCATATGGTGAAATTGTTATGGTATTGAGAAGACATATCAAGGTACCTCTGGTAAAAATTTAATTTCTTGATTCACTATAATTATGGAGATACACTCCGTGGAATATAGGGTTTGTGACCAGTCCTGAAGCTAGTCAATAAACAGATGTTCCGGGTAAAACAATCATAACTTATTCATAGAGAATCCAAATGAAGTGGGACAAATTTCATTGGAAAGACTATGGACTATAGTGTCTTGTGTGTGATTTTGATAATTGGATGTTAATTATTGAGCATGGGGCATTATGTGCAAGTTTACTCTCCTGAATAGACCAGAATTGAATAAAGTCTACCATTCTTTCTATAACCTCTTTTTGGGGAGGATTCAAGGAGTGAAAATTGGAGGATTTTCATAGAATACATTGAGTAATATTATCTACACAATTAGAGTACTCCAAGAATTGAAGAATTGCAGAAATTGAAGAAGTCTCAGGAAGCATTATCAGGTTCTATGTGATGATAGGTTGATGGTGATGATTTAATGTAAAGTTCTATTATCTCTCATATATTCTTGGGTGGAAGGAAGGGGCAAGGATGGAGAGTTCAAATCTCTCTTGATATTGGAGGATTGTATCTTCCTCTTGGAGTTTTATCCCTCCCTTTACATTTGGAAGTTGTAGCTACCTTTGGAAGTC
>ML782293.1:127651-149383 GCA_009831015.1 Picea engelmannii
ATGGTGTATTGTGGTGTATTGGTGTAACTCTTATACTATTGTTCATTTCTCATTGGATATAGTTGAATGGTTTAAGTATAAGTTGAAAAAGGTTTTGAATTGTACTTGATACTGATTCACCCCCCTCTCAGTATCAACAATTGTCATTATTGGAATATTGATTGTATGATTGATTAAATCTCTAACCTGTTAGTTCATAGATCAAATGCATGTGGAGTTCTTTGTGTGTCTTTATTGAATGAAGGTCAGCATTGGGAGGAGAGTTCTAGTCAAAGAACGACCAAGCATGAAAAGGGATCGACATCAAAAAACGAAAAATAAGGTACATTAACTTAATCTCTTGAAACTTGTATTTACATATGAGTAATGGGGTTTAGGCATGGGATGATGGTAAAAAGTAAGAATCTTTAGGTCATTTCTGCATGCATGATAAAAGCCTTAGTGCTAGTCTATAGGATGGATTTACCACCCACAACAATATGCAATAGCAGAAGAAGGAAAACCAGCGGCGACTGTCATGATGAAGGAGAAGATATCAAAAACTACCCAAGGAGAAGAGCATTCAAAAGAATGGCTCCAAAGTTTCAACTAGGAAGCTGAAACAGAGATGATTGTAGCACTGGAGCCTGTAGCAGAAAGAGAAGCAGACAAGATAGACCTTGTTGATCTGTATGAGGAACCTCAAGGTTACTAAATACCTTAGAGGAGGAATCATGTAGAGAAAGCACAAAGAGATAGAGTTACTGAGAACTCTGTAGATCTCTTCCAGGTGGGAATCGAGCAAGTGCAAGGAGTGCACAGAAGGAATCTGTTTCGAGTTCTGATAAAAGAGAAGTGTTGAGGAGAAGACACTCATTGAGTTACTGAATACTCTGTCGGCTCAACAAGGAGTGCTCGAGCATAAGTTGCCAAGAGGGCACCTATATCCCTTTAGGGAGTGAAAGGGTTGATACAGAGTTGTTGAATACTCTGGAGGAAGACCTGTGCAAGGAGTGCACCAAGCCAACACTCGAACGAAGTGTTGAAAGACAACCAGTTGAAGGCTAGTCAAAGTGCAAGGAGAAAGTGCATAGTGAACTTGTTTCAAGTTCCAAAGCTTAGGAGGTCGAGCGCAAATCATGCCAAGAAAGGCACCAGAAGTATTCTAAGGGAGAAGAGGGTCGATTCCCTTAGAACTGAGTAAGTCTCAAAATATCAGGAGAGATAACACGAGGAGTGTGTAGGAGTGGACTTATTCCAAGTCCCAAAGCTCAGGAGGAGTAGCATTTTCAGAATGAGGATGAGACCCAAGGTCACATGTCTCATAGAGGAATCAAAGGTTGAATCCTTTTAAACACTGGAAATCTTCCAGGTCAGGAAGAAAGCCAAATCTCGGGAGGAGGACCACATCATCCGTCATATCATCTATAGGGGATAAGATCTAGACAGTTGAATCTCACGTCAAAACACCCAAAAGAGCATGCAGGAGAAGATCAGATTTGGAACATCAGATCTGAGCGCATGGACCAACAGTTGTTGGATCAAGGTAAATTGAACAAATGTTAACCCTTTGTGTGCGCAAGGGAACAAGATTGTCAAAGTACCAAAGTCCCTAAATCATTTTGGGTTGTTCATCATTAGGAAGGATGAAATCACTCTAGGAGGAACGAGTGCATAGGAGTTGAAACTCATGAAGCCCAAAGCACCGAAGGAAATCTGGACCATCAGATCTAGAAAAAGATGTGTGGCGTGATATCGTGAACTATGGGTGAATTGCGAAGGAGGAGGTTGAGATCTGAGATCACCGAAGCCCGAACAGTTGAAGCGAATGACAGTCGTAGATCTGAAAGAGGACACGTGGCAACAGATATGGCGTGTTCGTGAAATCAGACATTGGGATATTTGCGAGGAGCAGAGGAGAAAACTCGCAAAAGGAGAAGTCATGAAATCATTATGGATCGTTGGATCTGGGGTGACAGGTGGAAGTTATCCATATACATTGGAGGATCGGGCATCGGGAGAATAGAGGCGAAGGAATGATAGGAAGTTTGAGGAGCTAGGAGCTGAAACGATCCTAAATGATCCTAGTCGTCCATAGAGAGGGACACATGGAGGGAGTTCAAAACTTCATTGACTCACACATGAGATAAGTCAAAGGGAATATTTTAAGAACTCACGATTAGATCTGAGCTGTCAGATAGAAGAAGGAGCATGGACCGTTGATCTGTCGTAGAGCAGATTTTAGAGTTTCGGGGATTGAAAGATCAGAGGTGAGGAGTCTTTCGACTTCGCGAAACGTGAAACCCCGATGAGATATGAGTCATCAAATCATGGGGAAATCAGGACCATTGGATTGGGAGCTTTGAAATATCAACATTTTGGGAGTCGAAAGAATGGAGGTGAATCCCATCAGGAATTCCCGATATGTGACATCCTGACGCACTTGAGAGTTGGGCCCCAGGTCATGGTGAATGGTCACATGGACGGAGGCCAAGGGAAAAGATAACGAACGTTAAGCTATTTTCAGAGTTTGGGAGTCAAGGAGTCAGGGTTGGCTCACTCATAAAGTCCCGACATGTGAAATCGTGATGCGCCTTTTGTTTAGCCAAGCAGTCACAGCCCGTGGTCGTGTGGAGGTGAGGCTCGTGCTTAGTGCCTGTTTGCGCAGGCCGAGTTTCACAAGGACCTATGGATTTGTTTATTGAAGGTTTTAGAAAGGACCCAAAGAGTTTTTCCAACTCGAGGAGATTGAATGATCCAGAGACTGGGAGGTCAGCGGAACCTGCCGAGGTAGGGGGTCTTCATCAAAACTACTTTCTAAAAATAACAATTTTTTTTTTATGGAAAAAAAGGGTCAAATATAATATCATATCTCTTGAATCACAATAGTTGTTACAAAACTGGGACATTTGTTTGGATATGAACATGTTCTTGAGAAAAACCTCTTTCAGTTTTTGAAAATGCTTCTCCATATTCTTGGGATCCACACCTAAAGATAATAACTAGAACAAGAAATTATTAAATATTAAAATATGAAAAATAGGATGAAACAATCCCTTTGAATCTCCCCAACTATGACACATGTGTAAAAACATGAGAGAGTATTTTGTTATTAGGTCTATTATTGACAAAAAACTCTTTGGTGTTTTCCAAAATCCTCTTTAGTTGGTCAGAAAGTGATCTTGAAGTTGACCACTAAAACTATCATTTACATAGTGTGCCCTCCAGACTTTTCGTAGCGAAGGTCGTTTTTACACTTTGTCCACCTTTGTTTTACTTTGTATGATAGATGATGATGGTGATGGTGGCATCATGATGATGATAAGGTGTCCTAGAACCCCTTTATCCTTCCTCAAAATGTCATCTTCCTCTTAGAACTGTAAAACCCTAATGTTCCTTAATATTGTAAAGAATGATGCCAAACTACATATGATTGATAACCTACTTTTGTTGATGTATTATCATTTATTATTTCATCATCGCTCACCTTTATGATCTTTGAGTGCATCGTTGAATGATTTGAAAACTTGCACAATGAACTTGCGTAGCGACCTTGGATGAAGGATTTGCAAGTTGCATAGAGGAGAAACAATGCTTGGAGAGTTTGTTTCATGAAAAATGAAGAGTTTTGAACCCCAATATCAGGTTAAACAACCAGTAAAATGAATCATCGCCAATTTGTACTTATTTACCAAATTACGCAGCATTACAAGGTTGCACAACAACTTGTACAATGCTCAACTTCTTGATGATGTCATAGGCCACAAATAGATTTGATTTAATGAGATGATTGAACCAAGACAATGCTAACTCTAATTGATCATGATTGGCCATATGACCTCTATTAACCAAGTTTGACCAAATAACAAATTTTCATGTGAAAAATTACATTTGCTAACACAACCTATATCAAGATTCCAACTAATTAGTTATTTTCTTGCATGGATTCACTGGAAATTTGATTACACTTGATCAAGAAGAGTTCATATGGTTAGAGTAGGCTTGTATATAAATAAACTCATATTTTTGAGTATATGTTGTGTGTGTTATATCAACAATAAATACTCCATTATCCGAATGGATACAAGGCACTTATTGTTGATTTGCAGGATGTGGATTGGTTTAGATGATGGGCATGGATAGAAGGTTGCAGGATTCAGGGACATCAAAGATAAAGGAATTTGGCCTACTTGTTCTTGATGCCTCAAACGAAGGACATCATCCTACAGTTGGAGTCAATGTTGGAACATGAGTATGATAGGGTTAGTCTTTGAGGTTTTTAGAGTTTGTTAAGGCATATTAGAGGTATTTGGGACATTGATGAAATATTTTAAGCCTTTATGAGAAAGTGATATTTTCGTAGCATTTTTAATTTAAAAATACCCTTCGCGCTACCAAAATACCTATGTAAAGTTTAAAATATATATAATTTCCATAAATTAACCCCCAACCCGCGCTTTCCAATTGCAAACACTTGTTAAGTCGGATTCTGAGCTGTGAAGTAAATTAATCATTATTCTTTGCATATTGTATCCATCCATCATCACTTTTACCACCTACATGCTCCACCATAATCCCCAATGCTACTCGAGAAATATACCGTGGTTTGTAAAAGTTGTAAAACTTGATCACCTCACCCTTCACTTACCATCTCTCTTTCTAAATTAACTTGGAAAATGTTCTTTCTAGAATAGGGTCGGGTTGTTGGTTTTATTTTGCAAAGAAATGGTTGTATAAAAGAAAGGCAAAAAAAAGAGGAATATGCAAAGGTCAGAGAACTCACACAAAAATTACAGTTGATGAAGAGCAAGGCTTCAAATAGGAATTTGAGACTGCTAGCTAAAACAGTTGCTAAACAGGGAAACTTGCTACAAAAGTTTTGAAAATGTAGCCTGAAATTTCTTTTCATAATATCTTTCAAACCATGCATCCATTTTCCATGCAATTTTGAGGCGATATGCAGTACATTAATATGAACAAATCCTTTTAATTTTAAGTCAAAATGGTTCATGGTTTTTGAGAACAAGCCACTGTCACCTACAACCATTTTGGGTTTTTCTCAAAATCCATGAACCAGGCTTTGTTCAAACTTATTGAGTAGAAGCATAATAATTATATTGACCTGCTGACAAAAACTTACCTCAACCTAGTTCACCATTTGGGAGAAAAGTGGAAAATAATAGCTACGAAATTTTGGGACAGTTTTGCAGTGCAATCACACTAAAAAATGCAGATTTCACTACAGCAGTTTGGCAGAAAAATATGATTTTGTCAAAATTCGACTTGGTGGAGCTCCAAACTGGCATGATTTACCTCAAGATAATTGGATGATGAGGCTTGAATATTTTTCTACTAAATACAATACCGTGATTTTCTCTTTAGTTATCACATTTTAAGTGGGTCAAAGATCAAATCCTACATAGTAGGAATTGAGCAGATTTTGTAATTACTCCTTTCCTGAACAGTTGTAACCTCCTCTTATATTTAGCTAGCATAGTATTTTGACCTCTTTGGGATGAGATATGATATTACGCTATATTTTGAATGAGGGGGGAGCATGAGAGATAGGGAGAGTGTGAGGGTAGGCGAGGAGTTTTATGTAATAGTTTGATGGGATAAGCCTGAAGTCATCTTACTATGATCATCACAAGGACTCTGGTCATTTTAACTGAGTCATTTTCTATGTACTCTTTTATTCTTCAATAAATAGTGTTAGGGTTCACTAATGTGAATAAAGTAAAAGTCATGTCAAATGGTCATTATGACAATGTAAATGTGTGTTATGGTATGTGGCCTCTCATATTGATAACTTATTATTGTGTTTGTCATGCCAGGATTTGTCCCTTTCTTTTTTTCACCTCTTGATGGAATCCATCCAAAATCATGTCTTCTTCCAGTTCCATAAGTTGAATTAACCTTTCTTGTATTGTGCCTCTCTCGTTCATATTTGTAATTACTGCAATGTGCAGACTGGGTACCAAAAATTCTAATGGCACCACTGCTTCTTGTCCATATACCAATCAGAATGGTGTCTTTCCTGTCAAATTCTTGCATGTAGTCCTGTATTCCCATAATACTGCAGGTATATTTAAATCCCAATCATCTGTGTTCACATTACAAATATTTGTCAAGGCATTATCCAAAATCTTGTTGAAAACTTCTATTGTCCTATTTACCTGAGGATGATATGATGTACTCTTTTGGTGATAGAATTCAAATTCCTCAGTCATATTTTGGATGGTACTATTAATAAAATGGGTTTCTTGGTCACTCATCAGAATCCTGGGACATCTGAATCTTGTAATCACCTTCTCAAATAATAAGTTTGTTGTTGTCTCTACACTACAATCCTTGACTGGTGATGCCTTTTCCCATCTGGCTATGTGTTATGCCATAGTAATGATGTATCTTTCTCCTAACCTTCTTACTGGTGGATTAATAGGTCTGAAAAAAATATATTTCCCACTTGTCAATTACCTAAAGATTTACATTGGGTCTCAAGGCAATTTCATACCTCCTATTGGGCTTGCCAACTCTCTAACAAACATCACAGTTCTGGCAATATTTCGTTGCATCCTTATGAATTGTTGGACACCACAAACTTGTGTGCAATACCGTATGCATGGTATTCTTTCATGCATAGTGTACTCCAGCTATATCTTCATGAGATTCTGCTAGAACCATGGGTTGTTCATGCTCCATTACACACCTCAAAATTCTATCTACCCCGAGCTTGTATAAATGAACTGCAATCAGTTGATAGTTTGTAGCTATAACAACCAGGTTTTTTTTTCTGTGTGGTACTAAACTTCTTTGGTGCCACTCCTATGCTCAAGAATTCAATGTTATCAACAAAGTACTCATCAACTATCTGTACTTAAAATAACTATGCATCAGGGAAGTTGTCTTCTAAATTAGTAGGTTCTTCTCCATTGATTATCCTTGAAAAGTGATCTAGTCCTGCATTCGACTTCCCTAGTTTAACTATTACTTCAAAATCAAATTCCTAGAATAATAATATCCATCTACAGATTCCCCGCCCCCAATACTAGCTTGTTGACTAGATATTTGAGGGAATAATGATTTGTGAACATTTTAAAGGGCTTTCCCAATAAGTAATGTCTGAATTTTTGTAGTGCATATACCATGGATAGACCTTATCTTTCTATTTTGTTGTAATTCAACTCTGATTTTGATAATTTCCTACTTGCAAAGGGTATAGGATGATCTTAGTCACCTACTCTTAGTTGCTTCAAAATTGATCCAAGTGTTATTGTTGATGCATCGACATGCACATGAAATGTCTTTTCCCAATATGGAAACACTAGAATAGGTGTTGTCACCATTTTCTCTTTCAAAGTATCCAATCCTTGATGGAAATCCTTGTTCCACTGAAATTTGGTTCCCTTCTTCAACAAATTTCCATCGGTGTGGTAATTTATCCATACCCCTTGATAAACTTCTTGTAGTACCTTGTATGTCCAAGTGTGGCTCTTAACTAGCACACTAACTTTGGTGGTGGTAAGTTCACAATTACAACAATCTTAGCAGGGTCAACCATTAGCCCTTATCTGCATACCACATGTCCTAACAATATCCCAAAAGGTGTGTTGAAAATACATTTCTTGATGTTTAATTAAATCTTAGATTTCCTGCATCTATCCAAAATTAGTAGTAATAATTCTACATGATCTTTCAAAAGACTTAAAATAGTCTAGTCATCCAAATACACTTATAAGAACTTATGTATGAAATCTTTAAAATAATCTATGACCACCCTTGAAAACATAGTTGGTGCATTATTCAATCTAAAGGGAATAAATATATACTAATAGGATCCCCATTCTATAGAAAATGCAGTCTTATGCCTATCCTTTGAAGCTATTTTAATCTGATGATAACCTGAGAATCCATCTGTGAAGGAATATTCTTCCCGACCTCCCACATTCTCCAATACCTCATTGGTGAACAAGGTATGGAAAGGATCATGTAAGGAAGCATCATTAAACTTCATTAGATCGACAAAAATTATTATCCCCCCCGCCCCCCTCTTTTTTGTTCCCTAGACTACCATGGGACTGATCCATTCAAATTATTCTACTGGCTCTATGATACCAACTTCTAGCATTCGGTTAAGTTCTTATTTCACTCTTTTCTTATACAATGGATTCATCCTCTGTTGGATTAGATATCTATTTCTACTCTTGGTCTGACCTAGGTTTAGATATGAACAAGTTTCCAAAAAAACCCTCTAAAACTATCGGCCCTACTGGTAAACTAGAAGGCATCACAACACACAGAATGCACTGTGTAGTCTCACTCGAGATATCTTTATGGGTGACTGCAATCTCAATTGATTATAGTTTAGGAATGAGTATGGATATGGGAATGTATTTTATCTTCCTCATGAGTTACTCTGATTATTCATTTAGTATCTCTAGGATTCATTCATCTTTAGGATCATGCATGCATTCTACTATACCTAGTTAATCATTCATTCATAAAATAGCCATTAAAAGATAGTAGAAATTCAATAAACATCTCATATAAAAAATGTTTTACCATGGTTCACCCCCTCCTAGGCTACATCAACAAATATTTGGCTTCTCTGCTCTTTTATTCAATTTGTTGCAAAATATGGCGTTGTGCACATTACATCTTCCATCATACAATCATGAAGAGGTTCAAGAACCTCTATGAGGCAGACTATATCATACCAAGCTCCTCAGACTATGAACTAACCCTCAAAATATGGCTTACTTGATGCTTCTATCACATTATTACAATAATAATAACCACTGAACCGCAACCACCATCTTACAAAAAACCCTAACCTAGACCTCCTAGGTTCTTATCTATACTATTTTACAGGATTATAGTCATTACAATATTTGACAAAAACCCTAACCCTCTCATAGATAGTCTTGCATACCTTCTCACCTTGCATGTTTCTCCTCATGCATGTTTTTTTTCCTCATGCATGCTACTTTTCCTCATGTATGTTGTTTTTACTCATGCATGTTGCTTTTCCTCATCCATGCTACTTTTCTTTCCAGCTATTCTTCTCCAAAATTAGGCCTATGCTCAAAATAAAATTCCTTATGAAAATAGGCCTATGCCCAACATGCCCCCAACACTGACATGTGGCTTTCCCCAAGCCACTCAGGTGGTGCGTGCTCCTTGAATAGCCTCTGCCAAGCTGTGGAATTTTTGTTCTAGATCTTCCCCTTTTTCTCTACATTGTGCAACTTTCTCTATGATCTCTTCTACCCTCTACGCTATGACGTTCTCCTTGAGATATTATGCACTATCAACATGATCCTGATCCATTCTTGCCTTTTCCTTCTTTAGTTTAGCAATAATTTGTGTTTCTTCCTCTTGGAGAGGCTCTAACTGGGATAGCCTTGCTTGCTTGTTATTTTTCCCAGTATTTAGTTTCGTTGCAAGGTCTTCATCTCCTGCATCCCTTCACTTGATATGTGATGCTCATGAGATTTTTCCTCTGCTTCAACTCCTGGATTGCAGTGTTGATTACCTCCTCTTGTTGATCTAGTTTTTGGACCCTATCATCTTCTTCCATCATTTTCCATAGTTGTGCGGTCTTGTCAAACAACTGTGTGACATTTTTAGTTTATTTATGCATCACTTCTACTTGTAGGGCTTCCTGTTGTTCCCTTTCAGCCAAAATTTTTGGAGGAGTAGTTGGGGTTAATTTTTATTTAAGCTCCTATATCTCCTTCTTGTAGTTCTCGAGCATATGTGCGATGATTTAGATAAATTCTTCTGCATTTTGCATGGTTGTTTGTGCATTGACTAGAATCATTGTAAAAACTTCTTTCATCTTCTTCTCTAACTTATCTATGCATTTTTTCTCCTCTTTTGTCTCGAGCTTTACCTTCTCAACTACCAGTTCTAGGGAATCCTTGTCATTCCTAATTTCCTACAATTCCACCACATCTTTCCTTGCATGCAATGACACTTCCTGCGAGACATTGGCTTGCAGTTTGTACAATGCCTTTATTGGTATCTTCGCTAGTACCAACTCTACTTGTGCCAGGTATTCAAGTGGTGTCTGGGATATGGCCTTGTCCATCTACAACATATCTGATGTTACTTGAAATCTTGGACTCGCCTACGCTATGGTATCGATGGTGTATTCTTCATTTGGCATAGTCCTTTCTTCTGCTTCTGTTGTTGAGGGGATGTGTTATGTTCCCCTTTCATTCCTTTGCACTGCTTGTATTTGTTCTAGGACCTTCCTGATATTGACCAACTCATTTGTATCCTTCCTCTTTGGTGTTCGGCCTCTTCAAACTCCTCTGTTGTGTAATCATGTACTCTCTCTGCAACAAGGTCAGAATCTAATCAATTTGAATCTACCTCAAGGATGTCGCCTCTCATATCACATTTTTTTCCAAAAAGACCTTCCAATGTTTGGTTAGTTTATCTTTATATGTTTGTTTTCTATTTGAATCATCTTCTTCATTTATTTTCTTTTTATTGTGAGGGCATTTTTTTTATCAAAATGACCAATACCATCACAATTAAAACAAATTAATGGAATATTACCTTTATATATATTGTTGGTTCCCTTTCTCAGTCTTCTGAAAAAGTTGGCTACTTCTTCATCGTCTTCTGAGATGTCATTGATGTTGCTATATTCTTTTTCCATTTTCTTTCCCTTTTTCTTTGACTTCTTGGATGCTTTGAATGTTGCTTGTTTTATACCTGGATTTTCCTGTTGAGTTATCATTTAATAGGTTTTGAAGATTCCATGTAGTTTATCCATGCTTATTGAGTCTAGATCTTCTCTTTCTTCTAGTGCTAAGATCTTATAATCAAATCTCATTGGAAGAGATCTTAGTACCTTTTGAATAATTATAGATTCATCAACTTATTCTCCCAATCCTATGATTACATTCATTGTTTCATCAACTCATAAGAATTAAGTTGCAATATTCTCATCTTCCTTCATCTTTAGATGTTCTAATTGACCCTTATAAGTTTGAACCTTTGCTTCCTTGACTTTTTCATCTCCTTCATAATTATTCTGAAGTTTGTCCCTAATATCTTTAGCAGAGCTACAATGCATAAATTTGGTATATACCAAATCACAAAGACTATCCAGAAGCTCATTTGTGGCTTTTGAATTATTTAGACTGATTCTCTTTCTGCTTTCATCTATTGGTGGTATTGTTGGTTCTTTGTATCCATATATAACTGATTTCCAAACTTCAAATCCCTGTGCATGTACATTTGTTTTCTTCCTTCTGCTCCAGAATGCATAGTTTTTTCCATCAAACTATGGTATTCCATTTGTATTCATATTTTTTCTCTCCATGATCTACCTTTCAGTGGTTAAACTGATTTCTGAAAGAACCTGCTTTGATACCAATTGTTGGATTACTAAGAAGGGGGGTGAATCAGTAATAGAGAAATGTAATCATGTTTAACCGCAATATGCAAGTGGTATTTATCTTTATGATCAATATAACAATATCATCCAACAAGTGTAGAGTAAATAAACCATGAACAATGAACAATCATACACATACACAGTACACCAGTATTTTTACGTGGAAACCCAATGCAAGTTCAAACCATGGAATTATTTTTCTTATATGTCTTTAAGAATTACATCCATTGGAAGCACCAACTTCCTTTGTTCTTCAGCTACAACAGGAAGGAGGCTCTGCTGGGTTGCCAAAGTATCATATTTTTACCAACCTTTCACTTCACTTTCAATTCACTTTCACTTCATTTTTAACCATATTTCGTTTTCCCATACCCTTACATTAAACCATTTTCATGATTACATGGGTTTTAGACATATTATTTTCCAATGCATCTATTTTAGTGTTTTTGAGTGAATTTATGATTAAATATTGGAAAAATGGCATGTTTACACTTATATATGAAAGTGGGATGAGTTTCATGATGTTTACAGGTGTATTTGAAGACTCCAACGAAGTCAAATTTGACCATCAAGCCTCAAATTCGAATTTCCTCTTCAACCCTTTGAAGATTTGATGAAGATTTGGAGATCTACTCAAGTATCTTGGATGGAGATTAATCATGAAATAAATATTTGTGAGAGGATTTGTAGAGATATCACTTGATAGGTGTGAGCACATGGTTCTAACCAAATGATACATTTGTGGATCTAAGTTATCTTAAATTTTTGTATAAATAGGAGTGCCTCCTCTATTTCAAAGGGAGGATTCCTAGAGCATTGTGTCCAACTTATGATGGAATAAGAATCAATATTTATTTTCACATCATTTTCCATTCTCAAGTTTAGATTTAGAATGCTTTAGTTTATGTGTTACTTTGTTCTTGGGAGAATTGAGCTCACTCCAAATAGATCATAGTAGCATTTTCTTCTTGTTCTAATGCTTTGAATAGGTTTATATGCTTTATAGTTTTTATTAGAATTATTTGATGATCTTGATTGTTGATAGGTTATTTGAAACATTACGAGAAGACCTCCTGTAAGGGAGCTATTGTTTTCATGTCTACAACAACTAAGCCTTTTTAAGTGTATTTATTTTCAATGCATGAGTGTTTACTTCATGATCTTGATTGTTGATAGGTTTTTTGAAACGTCATGAGAGGACCTCCTGTAAGGGAGCTAGTGTTTTCTTTCCTACAACAACTAAGTCTTATTAAGTGGAATGAAAGAGTTAGGATTTGATTGAATTTTCTTAGATTAGAGTTAGGTGCCTACTCCTGCATATATTTTTCTGGCATCATCACAAGCTTATGAGCATCCCTGGTTGATAATTAAATGAAATCAATTTAAGAAATTGAATTTCCCAATAGGCTCTGACCCCCTGTATTTTTAGGATACAACCCGAGGGAAGCTACAACTCCCCAATTCTCTGGCTACAACCAGAAGGAGGCTACAACCCCCTATGTTATAGGGCTACAACCACCTATCCTTGCCCTGTACTGATGCCTTGAAATATAAGTAAGATGATGAAACCACTGTCACACTGTCACTGTGAGATATATGACTGTAAATATGTACCAACATGTACCACTGACCTATAACCAACTTATTCTACTGCCATGTAATCAACCTAAACATGTAATCATTATGTACCAACCAAAACCAACAGATATGCGAGCTATTTGTTCTGCAACATGCGTATGTATGCAGCTTATCTATATTTCAGCTCTCATATGTATGCGGCCTATTTGTACTATAGCATGAATATCCCTTCTAAAAACTAGGGTTTTATCTATCTAAAAAACTATGACCCTCTTCAGGCTCTGTCACATCAACCTATTACATATCACTGTGTCTAGAATGTAATTGTTCCATGTGCATACATCATCATATATATCCATAACTAAATGCATCTATATCTCTCTAGTCATGTTCCATACAAGTGTGTATAATCATGAACAAGTATAATATCCCTCACATGCACTAGACATCAAACCCTTACTGATAAATACCCTCCCAATACATCAACTTATTCACAAATAAAACCTCTCAACCATGTACCACAAAAACCCTTAATCATATGCGAAGAAATACAAGATGTGCCTTAGCACTAAAAAAATGTATCAATGATAAATATCAATTATACCATCACTGTATTTCTGCAGATATGACTTATACAGAAGGTCCCATGTAGCCACTAATCTCTCTAGGGAAAATCCTCAAACTCCCATTACCATTTCTCATGTAGACAACAAAATGCAACTACTCATAGAAATAAGACATACCTTTTGAATGAGTAGATAGATCTTATGTACATGATCATTGTAGACCTTCTTGGGATCTTGTTTTCAGAATCTAGAAACCTGACATCTTAATATTCTAAAGTTTCTAGGGATTTTCCCTCATGTACGCACCCTATTATACTACTATCCTTCGTACATGTGCACTCTTCTCCATTGCAGGTCACGTACATCTAAGAAACTAGGGTTTTTTGAGTATTTTCTGTAATTCTGAAACTTTTGTCATCAACCCTTCATGCTACCTCAGAATTGTGCAACTTCATATATAGCAATGAGTACTTGCATTAAACCTTACACAATAATATATATTCAATGTGCTCAATAGGTGCTAATAGGATAGCCTTTCTCGTTTATTTATACTTCCATGTAGCTTCCTCAAGGGGTTAGCTTAACCCAATTTCCTTCTTTTAGGGATAACCCACTTCTAACCACTTGTCCACTTCTAACCCACTTTGCTACAAATAGTAAGTTTTCCACTTCTACTTGCAACTAAATTATTTTTAATTATTTTATTATTGCAACAACTTAACCCGTGATTAACTCCTAGTTTCACTCACTTGACTAGTCAACTACTTCTAGGATCTTCTAGAATAATTTTAGCTTCTTTGACCTTCTAGATAACTCATGAGGGTTCTCCAACTTCACAAGGCCATAACTCTATAACTATGAGGAGTTATGTGGCATTCCACATATCACCGGAAATAGCATGACATGTACTATCCATATAGAATAGTCTTAAATGAAAATATATTAATCTTCATACCATTATACGTCAATCAAACTGAAGTCCCTTAACCATATTGTTGGGGCTACCAAAATTTTCTACCAGCCTTGCATCAAAAGTTGACATCAATCAAAACCAACCCAATTAATCAACATAGTGTGCATATTAAATCGAAGTATGTATGGGATAAAATAATATCCAAGGCAATGGTATTTAAAATTTGGTTAATTTATGGATGAACACAAATTTTCATGATGCTCTAACATACAGAAACACCTAGAGGCATAGGCATCTTGTAGAGTGAAAGTCTATCCCCTTACAAAACCAAAATATTCCAAATGAAATCATTTGTAATAAGTCAACTTACATTAACTAAACTATCCTCATTACTAATTGAGAACTCAATTATGATTAAAAAAAATAAAAAGAATAAAACTATTTAAAATAATAAAAATCCAGCTATTTGTTCATAATCTAAGTATGCAAGTTTCCACAGTGCAACATAATCAGAACAATCAAACCCAATGCTTGGCCTAGGAGTCTACCGGATTCTGTGCTACTATGGGAAATCTTATATAGGCCTGTTGGCAGCGAGTACATAATTATCATTTTTATAAAGCTGCCTACACAGGGTCTATGAAATTTTACCACTCTTCATAAGCATTTCTTCAAACGACAGTTGTAAATCGTCGCATTTTACCTATCATTTATTCATTCTTCATTTTCATGACTGAAAGCATGAAAACTCACAACTATCGTCATTGTTCTGTTTTAAATTTTCTTTGAAAGTATGTAATTTATGATAGAATTGCGATTTCTTACTATGAACATGTTGCTCTCATTGTTTATGATCGTTTCGATTCTAAGAATGTCTAAGAAACTTATGGTTGTTTGAATGAAAGACCCCCATCAATTGGTATTTGATTTTTGCATTAATTTTGGTTTGATGTTTGATCATATTTCTTTCATGGAACCTTTGGCTATTCGATTTTTGTAAATCACCTATCTTTGCAAAGAGACATTGATGTGCGCACTATGTTTTAAAGTACTCTGTCCTAGCATGTACCCAATGCCAAGTTGGAATATGTAGTACAGAATGCCATCACTCCTGAGTATGGTCTCGGGCTTCACGATTTTGCTCGCACGCATTGTAATTAACACCTCTACCCACCGTTTGAATCATCATAGCTTGCATTGATAAGGCTCGGGGTTATGGATCTGTGGAATTTTTCCAAACCCTACTTGTTTATCCTGTGTTAACAACCTGGCCATTCGGCATGGCTCCAGTAGTAAGGGTCAAACCGAATGGTGTCTAGACCTTGCTTTCATATGAAACGCTAGGGAGGATTTGGAAAGGAATGGTTGGCATTTGTTCATCGAAAAATTTCAAGGTTTTAACCTCCAGGTCTCCCAAGAGTTTGCCTTAACCTTTGATGGTTGTAGGGCAAAGATCGGTGATATGCAGTTAGAAGTGACAGAATATTTCTTAATCCAAGCCACAGGATTGCCAGCAGTTGGTCAGAAATGGTTCAAGAATGCAAAAGTGGAGGAGGTCCCTTAGACGTTATTGTTTACCTCACGAAAAATATCTAGCTATGATCGAGGTATGCTGATTTCATTCTTGAAACCTAGATGGCATGATTTACTTGCTGTAGTGAATCAATTCATCACTTGTGAGGGTCGATTCGGACTGGTTTTCCTATATCATCTATGCCTCCTTATGAGTTTTATTGGTTTTCCATTGAATATGCCTTACTACCTTCTTAGAAGTCTGTATAAAATGGGTAAATAGTTTAGGAAACAGAGGTCTGATTCAAGTTTATTCCATCATGGTTTAATTAAAATTATCCTCATGCACCAGTTGCAATTACAAAACGATTGTTGGGATGCATTCATTTAACAAAATGGTTTTGCCAACAATGAGTTGGGACAGGTAGATAAACTGGTCATTGTTGAAACCCTTGTGAACCCTATAGCCTCTTCTCCACCGCTCCAGGCCTGTCATCTTTCTCCTAATAACGAACCCTCGAGCTACCCTAATGTCATACAACAGGACAGTCGATCGGGTTCACACCCAAAGGATAACACTAAAACTGTTAAGAAACCTACAAGAAGGAAGCCAAAGGGCAGTGTTGATGTCAATTTCAAAAACAAGAGGGCTAGTCATTTAATTTCTCGATGTGCTCAAAATAAAATGAAACCCCATGCAGACACAATCAACATGATTGAAGTGAGTGAAGACTCAGACTCAGAAATTGAAAAATTCTTGGCTGAAGAGGACCCCGTGTCATTCGAGCTATACCTTGACCGACACTATGACTATGTTAACAATCTGCCTCCTTGTCTAAAGGATAACCCAGAATTTCCTAGCATCCAACTCTATGATAAGCCTACCATTCGCATGGAGCAGTCTCCAATCCATAATTTTGTTAGTCCTAATGCAAATTCCTTATAGTCACAGTGCGATGAGTGCCGATCGTGGATCGATAGGTACTATACTGATGTTCCATTGCTACAGTCATGACTCAAGTCTTTAAGAGACCAAGTCGATAGGTTGACAAATGAAAACAACAGACTCGAGTCCATTATCCAAGGGAAAGAGAAACGATTGAAAACTACTAGTCATGTCATTTTCAAGAATGTAGAGGCAGCAACAGCTATCGTGAATTCCAAATTTTTTTGATATGTTTTGATTCCATGATTTGAGGTATGAAGTTTTTAAATTTTAGCATGATTTTGTCACTCTTAAGTTAGGATATTTGATTTGATTGAATAAACTATTTTTCTTATTAAGATTAGTTTGTTTTGTTTATTTAATAAAATATGATTGCATTTGCTATTATAACTAGCTACAGAATCGTAAGATTATGTAGCTAGTTAGAAAAATTTGAATTGTTTGATTTAATAATTGAAAACATATCTAAAATCTTCTCATTTTCATTTGTTTTCAGGATGATTAAGGAGCCCATGATTTCCAAGGAGATATGAGGCACTTTTTGAGATCTCCTAGCCATATCAACTTTGTATTTTGAGTAAATTAGACTGTTGGTAGTTTTTGATATTTAGTAAAATCAGGGTGGTTGCATCCCCCATTATTTTTTAAAACCAACTTGATATTATCAATAGGAAACATTTATGTTTCCTGAAACCTGTATAAACCTATTATTTTGTAAACATTGAATCATCTCATCCTGGGGCAAGAGTATGGGCATTTTTATCACAGACTTGAATGGAATATGATGCACATTACAGCTTTAGCTTTTCTATATGATTCTTTCATTCAAGTTATGTTCATTTCAATTTCGATAATAGATTATGATTGCTTTTGTCGACATAGTTTATTACGAGTTGATATCATTTGATTTATATATGCTGTCCATATTTCCTGTTTCAGAACAAAACACACGGTGATTATCTGTCCAACTTAAATTAGTAGATTCATCTCTAGTTTATGTTGAATGTCTACATGCAAATTCTTACCGAAAGATTTATCTCGTCGTAGCGATTTGCAAATCATATGATCACTGTAACTGTACCTATTCAATGTTCTATTGTTATAATTCAATCTCCAGCATTATCATTCCTCATTTATTAGGGGTAGTCCCAAGATCTGTAGTAGGTTTACTTCGTCAGATAAAAGTGGTTGGATATTCAACAACGAATAGACATTGGATACGAATAATAGGTCAGCTTGTTAAATATAAAAAATTTCTTTATGTAAAATATTTTTTGTTATCTAGTATTTGTTGTTAATTAGGTAGTTTAATGTTTGATTTCACGATTGCTTATAGTTAAGAAAATAAACCAAAAGGATTGAGTAGTACTTTCATTTTCCTTATTATTTCTAGAATAATCACTCTACATTTGATTTTTGCGAGTTTAGATTAAAACTCGTGTTTAGTACAGATTGTATATAAAATTATTTATTATAATTTCAGTTAATTATATTGTACATATGATAACTAGAACTATTTTACAAGTATTCATTATTTAAACTGTAGATATATACTAGATGTATATATATTTTTCAGCGATTTTTATTTATTAAAGTTTTTGTATTTTCTTTAGCTATTTTTTCGCTTTCTTTTGGACTTAGATCGGCCAACGGAGCCGCTAAACCCGTTGGAGTGAATTAATCCAAACGGTTTGGGTTAATTAGACAACTCTAGACCGGATTGACTCCTCTAGTTGACAAGTGGTCATTTTCGCCCGTCAACAAGGCCAAACTGGAAGAAACTTTAAAGCCAAGATTAAAGAGAATATAGTTGACACCATCCACAACTGAATCTCAAAATTTGTTATTGTTGAACATTTCGCTAAATCCAATCACTTCATTTTCTTTGAACAAACACAAATATTATCCCCAGCCCCTCATTAGTCTTCCCATCTCATTTGAGACCCTTGAAATTGAAAAACATCCTGATAACTTTAACAGGGAAGATGGCTACAAGCATAGCCATTCTTGGAAACCCATCATTTATCATCTTAACCATTAGTCCCCTTGTCTTGAATACTTCCCCCCTCCCCCTTATGTCTGCATAATCAAGTCTCCATCTTCGTTTTGCTTCCAGCATGACACCTTATCTATGAATCTTTAATTCGTCCACTTCTCTCATAGATAAGATTTTTGACTTATATCTCTCTCTCAACCTCATATTCACCATGGATTTATCTTTCATCAAATCTCTTTTCACATTTAATTACTTGAATATTAACCTCCCTTTGTTCTAATACTTTTTATTTTTCTAATCACTCATCATTTCTAACATTTTTTAATATTCCCTCATTATCAAATATTCTAATTTTTAATTTCTTTCATCTTTATCGATAACCTATCACCTTTTCTCTCCTACCCTAACTCCCCCTCTACTCCAACCAGTTCATTATTTATATTAACTCCCTTTATTCTTTCTTTCTACATTTACTGCGTCTAATTTATCTCTCTCTAAACATTACCTTTCTTAATAACAATTTTCCCCTTTTATTATTATTATTATTATTATTATTATTTTAACCATAGTTTTAATCCTTCTCTACATTTTACTATCAAAATTCTCATTATAATATTATTATTAATTTGCCCTCTTTTAATCCATTTTATCTATTTCCTCCTTATTAATTTTTTTTCTTCTTTATCATCTATTTTTTTTATTTTTAATGAATATTTATTCCATCTCTTAAAAACCTACCTCCCCTTAACCTTTTACCCCATTTTTAATCATTTGGGCAACTTTGTACTCCACCTCTTTTTTAAGTATTTATCTCTCTCCTTATTATTTTATATTTTTAACCATATTTTTGTTAGATTAATGATAAGGGGGGTGAACCACCAATAGAGCAATTTAAACCTTTTCAACCATATAATGCAAGTGTTATATCAGTGTAGCATTATCATCCAATAATTACAGAGTAAATAAACAATGAACAAATGAGAAATCATACACATACACAGTACACCAGTGTTTTTATGTGGAAACCAAAAGCGGGAGAAAACCACGGAATGTTTTTTCTTATATGTCTTGAATAATTACATTCATTGGAAGCACCAAATTCCTTTGTTTTCCAACTGCAATTGGAAGGAGACTCCAACACCCTAGTTTCTTAGGCTACAACCTGAGGGAATCTCCAACTCCCCAATTCTCTGGCTACAACTAGAAGCTGGCTACAACACCCTATGTTCTCTGACTACAACCGAAAGATGGCTACAACCACCTGTCCTACCCCATCCAACTACCTTGACGTAGAAGTAGAATGATGGAACCACTGTCACACTATCACTTTGAGATATAATGATGTAAACATGTACCAATAAACCTAATCAATCTGTAACAACCTATACCAATAATGTTGGAAGATTGGTTGTTTTCATTGATGTCAACCCTAGTCATTGGTTTTGGACCGCAAGATTGATGAAGGTATTTGGACATGAAGAACAATGTACATGCAGAAACACAATCCATGGATGGATAGTATACATCATGTTGTTTTAGGTGGTAGGTTTCACATCACGTGGATCCTCATGGTTGAGGAGAAATGAACTTTTGAAGATGACAAAGTGAATTGAAGAAGGAAGTACATGTAGGTCCTGAAGATAATCAAAGAAAAGAATTAAAAAATAAGAAAGTGTCATGTCGGCCCTAATGTTAAAAGGAAGTGACATAAATGGTATAAATAAATATCATTATACATTCATTTAATACACAAGTCGAATTTCATAGGAAAACAGAAGTAAAGAAGGTCAGATTTCAAGGGAGGATGAAGTCTTTTGGTGATGTGTTCTAAGGTATGTTATTTACAGGTCATATTACCATTTTCACTATAAATTTGTTTCTAGAATGATTCAGATGGTGAAATTGCTATGGTATTGAGAATACATATCAAGGTGCCCTCTTGAATTAAGGAACTACAACCAGACCCCTGATCTTGCATGGATAGATGGAATAATTGTGGTAAAATTTTCAGCTCTTGATTCTCTATAATTATGGAGATACACTATGTGGAAGATAGGGTTTTTGACCAGTCCTTAAGCCAGTCAATAAACAGGTGTTCCGTGTAAAACAGTCATAACTTCTTCATAGATACTCCAAATGACGTGGGACCAATTTCATTGGAAAGAGTACAGAATTTAGTTTCTTGTGTGCTTGTTTCTAAATTGGATGTTAAATATTGAGTTTGGGGAATTCTGTACAAGTTCACTCTCCGGAATAAACCAGAATTGAATAAAGTCTACCATTCTTTCTATAAATTCTTTTTGGGGAGGATTCAAGGAGTGAAACATGGAGGAGTTTCATAATGTTGGAAATACTAAAACAACTGAGAGGGGGGGTGAATCAGTTGTTTATAAGCTTAAACAATTTTATGCCTTTTAAACAATTATTAAGATTTCTTCATGTGTCATCAACCAACATACAACATATGGACAGTAAGAGTAACGATCATCAGTCACACATAAAATACACACAGAGACAGATTTTCACGAGGAAACCCATAAAGGGAGAAAACCTCTTCTTCTTCAAAATGATAGGCAGTCTTTTGCAGTTCTGTACATCATTTACAATTGAGCACCAACTCAATGTGAGGCTGCTACCTCTGTTTTACAAGCTACAACTTGTTGAGGGCACCAACTCTCTGTTCTCTCTAGCACCCACTAGAAGGAAGCACCAACTCCCTGATTATTCCAGCACCAACTGGATGGAAGCACCAACTTCCTGATTATTCCAGCACCAACTGGATGGAAGCACCAACTTCCAGTTACACAGGCTACAACCTGCATAACA
>ML782293.1:155790-179619 GCA_009831015.1 Picea engelmannii
CAGATAAATCACTTCTTACCATTTCACTTTGTTTTGTAACTATGATCTTCAACAAATTGTTCTTCACTGGTCTGCTCTGCATATTGTTCTACAATTCATTTCTTCTTCAACAGGTCTGCTCTGCATTTTGTTCAACAATTCTTTTCTTCCTCAACAGGTCTGCTCTGCACCACGTTCGTTTGTCATTCTGTTCTTCTTCTACTCTGCCTGTCATTTGCTCTGTTTCTGATATACATTTCATTTCATTTTGTACATCAATTAAACTTCATCCTCAACACCTTCTCCTTGCTCCTTTCTTTCTATTTCGTTCCTTTTTCCCTACAAAACGATCAACCGGACATAGTCTGGTTCCCTTTTCTTTATACACACGAACATGACGGTTTAACTTCCCAAATCCTTAGGCAAAAACACAACAACTGTCTAAGCAACTGAATCGTCAAATGAAACGCTAACTATTCGTCATCATTAGTCCGTTTTACTAACAGAATTCATACTCCGTTGTTAACTGTGAGAGAGAACAGTGATCCTCCGATCAAGATTTGATCCAACGGTTCAGATCCAATCAGGATTTCACCCATCGCGATTTCGGCATTTGCGATGTCAAAAATCACAAGTCCTTCGGACTCGCAATTCTCCGATTCCCGATGGCTCCTTTCCACTCGCTAGCCCTGCTGGCTATAGGCCCATATGACCATCAGCACATGATTTCGGTCAAACCTCGCATCGGGGTTTCGGCATTTAACATGTCATCATACACATGCCTGTAGAATCCCCGATCCCCGATTCTCCGATGACGGAGATCAACGATCCACATCACTTCTAGATCGATGGCTCAGATTAGATTTCGCGATTTGCACATCGCGATTACTCCCACTTCTCTTTGTATTTTAAAGGTCATGCAACTTATCTTTGATCCGACGATGATCGGGTCTAGCGCTTGAATCCAATGGTCACTGAGTCATCTCCTAAACCATAATTGTACTCGCACTCCATACAAAGATTCAATGGTCCAGATCATTCTTTCTTTAACGGCTACGATCAAATCGTGAAATCGCATATCTCAATTTCGGGGTTTTCGATGTCAAGAGATTTTGGAATTACAAAGTCCCGATCGTCGATGCCTCTGCTAACGTCACTCGTGGTTTGACACGTGTTAGATCCTGCCACGTGTCACTCTGATTCGTGACTTGCATGTGCCAGAAGTGTTAGATCTGCCTGACACCTGTCATTCTCTGGTTGTGCCACGTGTCGGTGGGTGACGTGGTCTACCGACGTGAGTTGGATCAACGGTATAGATCACATGTTGATCTGACGGTTCAGATTCAGTCGGGATTTCGCATATCGCGAAATCGGGGTTTTCGTTGCATTGTGTTCTTTGCATTATGAAATCCCGATCCCCGAATCTCCGATGAAGCCTCCTGTCTGCAGGTGGATGGTCCCAATCTCTGCTTGATTTAACGGTTGTGATTAGATCACGAAATCGCATATCGCGATTTCAGGGTTTTCATTGTTGAGTGAACAGGACATTTCAAAGTCCCGATCCCCGATTCTCCGATGGGTTATCTCTCTCGCAACTTTTACAGATCTGACGGCCCTCGTTCTTTCTTGAAATCTGAATGAGATCCTACGGTCACTGACTCTTCTCCTCCCGATTATTGCTGTGCTGCTATTCATTGCTACTGTCATCACTGCAACCACAACTGTACTTTCCATCAATGACAAGTATACGCTAATTTGCTTTCTGTTAACTGAAATTGCCAACACATAATACATTGAGTAATATTATCTACAGGATCAGAGTATTCCAAGAATTGAAGAATTACAAAAGTTAAAAAGGCTCAGGAAGCATTATCAGGCTCTCAGTGATGGTTGGTTGATGGTGATGATTTAATGTAAAGTTTTATTATCTCTCATATATTCTTGGGTGGAACAAAGGGGAAATGATGGAGAGGTCAAACCTCTCTTGATATTGGAGTATTGTATCTTCCTCTTGGAGGTTTATCCCTCCATTTATATTTGGAATTTGTAGCTACCTTTGGAATTCATTACTTCCCTTGAACAATAACTATTGATTATTTCTCATATGTTGTGCATGGTGTATTGTGGTGTATTCGTGTAACCGTTAAGAACCAAATATCAATATAGCATAGAAAAACCTCAGAATAAGTACTCAACGCCTTGAAAAAGAGAGAATTTCAAATAATAAGCCTCTTTGAGGGGGCAACCTCCTTTTACCCCACATAAATTTCCAGGTACAAGATGATTCCAAATGAAAATGTCTCCTTGGTATATATAAGAGACTAGGAGGTATAATTACAACTAATGGAATAAATCCAACATAAATAAAATAAAATTACTAATGTAATATGCCCCAATTAAGGGGTAATGAGCCAATATTAGGGCTTAACATGCCCCTCCCCTTGAGACAAGTGTTGTCCACAACACTTGAGTAACTCTTTATGCTTATGTATAAAAGACTCATATTCCCAAGTGGAATCTTCAGCCGATAGTTTCCTCCATTTAATGAGATACTCTGAAATGGATCTGTTCCTCAGCTGGTGAATTCTTGTGTTAGTGATGGCTTCAGGATCCAATATGATTTATCCTTCCTCGTCAAGTTCTGGAAATATAGTTTGAACTGGGATCGTGTCGCCTATAACCTTGTTTAAGCATGAAACATGGAAAATTGGCTGTACTCGTGAAGACGCAGGCAAATCCAATTTGTATGTCATAGTACCAATATTTTGCAACACCTTATAAGGGCCATAGTACTTTGGTGATAATTTATTATCCTTCTTTTCTTTCTTGAGGGACATTTGTTTGTATGGTTTCAGTCTTTAAGACACCCAATACCCTACTTCAAAACTTCTTTCACTATGATGTTGATCTGCTTGTTGTTTCATGTGATTTTGTGCCATGGTCAGGTTGTCCTTTAAGATTTTGAGAACTTGTTGTTGATGCTCGATGTGATCTTCCACTGCTTGAACCTTATATTTTTATTTTAGAGAAGAAGTGATGGAAGGAGTGTGGTATCCATAGAGTACCATAAATGGTGTCATTTTTGTTGTAGTATGAAAGGAAGTGTTATACCAACATTCTTCCAAGGGTAACCATTTGAACCATTGTGTTTGTTTATCAGAGACAAAGCAACGAAGGTAGCCTTTCAGACATTTGTTCACTATCTTGGTTTGTCCATCAGATTGAGGATCATAGGATCAGCTATGAGCCAATTGAGTACCCAAACAAGAAAATAATTATGTCCAAAAATGTCCAGTGAAGATGGGATCTCTATCACTTACAATAATATTTGGGCTGCCATGTAGCTTTTGAACTGTCTCCATGAATGCGGTGGCAACTATACTAGATTTGAAGGGATGAGAGAGTGCACAAAAGTGTGTGTACTTGGTCAGTCTATCAACAATCACCACGATGACACTCTTTCCTTCATACTTCGGTAACCCTGTGATGAAATCCATGGAAACCTCTTCCCAATGCTGACTTGGGATGGCTAATGATTGTAAAAGACCTGGGGTCTTAATTGTTTCCACCTTATTTTGCTAGAAAACCAAACATTCTACCACAAACCTTTGAACATCAGTTTTAAGGCCATCCCAAAACAAATCCCTCTTGACTCTATGGTAGGTTTTCAAAAATCCCGATTGCCCTCCTACTAGAGAGGTGTGCAATTCCAATAGTACCTTTTGTTTGAGTTGGGAGTTCTTACATAAATATAAGCGATATTTATACCATAATGAATCATTTTTCCATGTAAATGTATCTGATGCACTAGAAGCCTGCTGCAACCTTTGAATGAGAGTCCACACTTTTTCATCATTCTTCCATTCATCCCTTTCTTCTATTATCCAATCAGGTTGTGTTAAGGTCCTAACCCACACATAGGTAGATCAATGTATTTGGATGTAATAAAGGTCAATATTAATAAGGCCTTTCAATAAAATAGAATAAGACGGATGTAAGAAGACCTAATAGAAGCTTCCGCTTCTAGAAGTATTTTCCTCTAGATGCTTCTCTTAATAGACATATTTAGTATAAATAAGGGTCAAGGGTATGAAAACCCTAGCTTGGAGATTATTGTAACAGAGTGCTACTCGATTGGAGGTTTCCCCCTCGACGAGGCCTGTGAACATTGCTTTCTGAATCAAAGTGTTATTTCTATTGTTGTTCTTATATCATTTATGTGTTATTGTGAAGATTATGCTGGATATTTTACTGTTATTCTGCCATTTCTAGCATTTTATTTCTGTTTTGCATATTTTATATATCTGGTATCTTGCAAATGGTATCAGAGCACTTTCCTTGGCATAAATTGTGGGTATCTTTTTTCAGGGTAGAGACGTATTCTGATGTCTTTAAGCCACAAAGATCTGTCATTACGCACATAAACCCATGGTTGAGGGATTCATACACGCAGGAAATACAAGTGGTTCTTAAGTGCACATCTGTTGACCACCCTTGTAACCCCTGTTGATACCCCTTCGAGTGGTAGCGCATCAGATAACACCTGTGTCTGGATCGACCTAGATTTCCTGAAGCCCTCTATAGATAAATCTATCAGCCGCCGGACTGCTATAGTGCCACCGAGAACAGCACTCGTGAAGATAGTCTCTAGTACCTAGGTAGTCGGGTAGTACGGCTAAGGGTACGGTCTATCCTCCTTAGTTAGGGCCCTGAGATATAGGGCCGAGTACTACTATTGGACCCTGCATGTATATCAGAGAGCTATAGCATAGGGCAAACCCTTGTCTGTAGAACCCTTGAATACCTAACCTTTGGGGAACATAAACATAAACATAAGCAAATTAAACCAGCGAGATCTCTTGCCGTGCATCTGTGTTTGGGTTGACAAGTAAATACACATTTCTTTCTGGTTAAGGATTTGGGGATTTCAGCACTACAACATTCTTCAGACCAAAGTATAACCCCACAGTTGTAAAAAAAAAATAGTATGGAAATTTTTTCACCATTATTTGAGACCTATTCCATTAGATTCATCTCTTCTCCCTTATCACATTCATCCATATCATTTTTCTGCAAAAACTTCTGACCCCGCCTGCTCCCTTTTCAGTTCATCCATCCTCATGGCCCATACCCGTAGCCAAGAACTGGAGTCTCTCTTCCACTCCTTGCAATCTAGTTTCCTCGAGACCCAGCAAGAAGTGCAACAACTCAGTGCTACTATTACCCCCCATGACACATCCATCAATACCACCATAAATGCATCTGTAAATGCAGTTGTGCAGTCCGCAATGACAGAAGTCAAACATGAACTGACCACCTAGCTTGAATCTATCTTTGCATCACTCTACATAAAACTCAAGATCCCTATCAATGAATCTTTTCATGATGCACATACAAAGACTGAAGGTGAAACTTATTCCCATTCCTTTCATCCCCATCACTTTCAATGGGACATACGCCTTCTGCGAGTGGATGTAACCAAATTTGATGGCTTAGACCCCACTGGTTGGGTCACCCAAATGGAACATTATTTCTCTCTATACAACATTAATGATGACTTGGCCAAACTCCGGTATGGTGTTCTCCATCTAGATCAAGAACGCTGGCAATGGTGGCAATGGAGAAAAACTTTTCGTCAAGGGTACATTGCTTGGACCCAATTTGTGACTAAGCTTTATGAACGATTTGACACTGACACCAACCATTTGGGTCATTTGACAAAATTGAAGCAATCAGGCACAGTAGAAGACTTCATAGATGCATTTGAGCGCCCGGCTTTTCGAACAGAGGGCATGACTGATGCTTTCTTTCGAGAGTGTTTTATCAGTGGCCTCAAGGAGGAGATTCGAGCCCATGTCCTCATGGCTCGACCTATGACTTGGGTGGAGGCTACTAAAAAATCTAAAGAAGAACAACAAATTGTTTCCTCTCAAAACCGTAAGCCTTCCTTTATCCCTCGCCCTAAACCAGTAAACCCCAATACTCCCTCCGCCCCATTAAAGATCCAAAAATTGATCAGGGATGAAATGGTTGAATGCCAACTCAAAGGCCTTTNGACAAATATTTCCCAGGCCACAAATGTAAGGAACAAAAGATTTTTATGGCCATCTCTGAGGATACTCTGGAAGAGGATGTTGATACTCCCCTTATGCCCAAGTCACCAGAAATCACTGACATAAACCCTCCCTCTGACCCTCCCGAAGTGGAACCGATCATTCCCCTTAATGCTCTCACCGGCTTCTCTGCCCCCCAAACCCTCAAGCTAATCGGTTACCTCAAGCCCTGAAAGGTCATCATTCTGGTTGATAGTGGCAGCACCCACAGTTTTATTCATCGCCGCATTGCCCAAGAAACCCATTGCTACATCCATGTTGTCTACAATTTCCAAATCATGATTGCCAATGGTGGTTCTATGAAATGTTGCGGGCGCTGTGAAAATGTGTGTCTCCAAATCGGTGACTACCACCTAAAATCCCATATGTTTGCTATTGACATGGGCGGTTGCGACATTGTGTTGGGTGCAGACTAGCTAAGGACTTTGGGTCCCATTCTCATGGATTTTCAGAACTTAACTATGCAATTCGACCAAGGAGGCCACCAATATAAATTCCAAGTCATCATTGTTGGTTTAGCTGAGGTCATCAGTTCTCATCGCATGGAAAAACTGCTCAAAAAAGGTCATTCTGGTGTCATTGCCCAACTCCACGCCATACAAGCGACAGAGACACCCCCAGTGCCCCAAGACCTCCAAGCCCTCCTTTCTAAACATCAAACAGTATTTTTCACTCCCCAAGGACTCCCTCCTTCCCATGGTGTTCATGATCATTCCATTCCCCTTGTCTGAGGAAGCCTTCCCCCCAATATCCGTCCATATCGCCACCCCTTTGTACAAAAAAATGAAATTGAAAAAATGGTCCAGGAACTCCTTACTGTCGGCGTCATCCGTTCTAGTACAAGCCCTTACTCATCTCCGATTGTCATGGTACTGAAGAAAGAAGGTTCTTTGAGAATGTGTCTTGACTTCCGTGCTCTCAACAAACTGACCATCAAAGACAAATTTCCCATTCCTGTCATTGATGACCTCCCGGATGAATTGAGTGGCACCCAATTATTTACCAAACTTGATCTTCACTCGGGCTATCACCAAATACGTATGAAAGAGGCTGACATTCCCAAGACTACCTTTCACATTCATGAGGGCCACTATGAGTTTTTGTTCATGCCCTTTGGTTTGTGTAATGCCCCCTCCACCTTCCAGAGCCTCATGAACCATGTCTTCCACCCTTTTCTCCATCATTTTGTCTTAGTTTTCTTTGATGATATCCTCATCTATATAAAAACCTAAACAGACCATCTTACTCATGTGGATCAAGTTCTCCGCCTACTCTCTCAGCACCAACTTTTCCTGAAACAGTCCAACTATGCTTTTGGTGCCTCAAAAGTAGAATACTTGGGTCATCTGGTGGGAAAGGATGGTGTCAGGGTGGACACGAAAAAGATTGAAGCTATGCAAGACTGGCCACACCCAAATACTCTCAAAAGATTGCGTGGATTTTTGAACCTCATAGGGTATTATCGCAAGTTCGTTAAGAACTACGAAAAGATTGCAACACCTCTCACGACTCTCCTAAAAAAGAACTCTTTCACTTGGACTCCACCAGTTGCTCAAGCTTTTCAAACCTTGAAGACGGCCATGTGCACCACTCTGGTTCTGGCCCTCCCCGACTTCACAAAGACCTTTTTGTTGGAATGTGATGCCTCAAGGAAAGGAATCAGCATTGTCCTTATGCAAGAGGGTTGACCTTTGGCCTTCACTAGCAAGCAATTGTCTGAGAGGAATCTGGGCAAACCCATTTATGAAAAAGAAATGTTGGTGATTCTACATGTCATTGAGTTGTGATGTCCTTATCTTTTGGGGAAACGCTTCCAAATTAAGACCGACCATCAAAGCCTCAAGTCCTTTCTGGAACAACGCATTTCCTCCCAGGAGCAACAAAAATGGGTGACTAAGCTCTTTGGATATGATTATGAGATCATTTACAAGAAGGGAAAAGACAATGTTGTGGTGGATGCACTGTCCCGAAAATATGAAGACGAAGGATCCATTTTTTCTCTTTCCTTCATTGTACCCGATTGGCTCCAAGCTGTGCGCCAAGAATGGCTTCAAGATCCCAAAAGTTCACATCTGATCCAGCAATTGCAGAACAAGGCTCCGGCTCCCCCAGGGTACTCCTGGCTCCAGGATGAGCTTTGATACAAAGGCCGCTTGTATTTAAGTAAAAAATCCAAGCTCAAATCCATGGTACTTTTTGAGCTTCATGCTACACCCACAGTGGGGCACTCAAGGTTCACTAAAACATATGACCGAGTCAAACGTTCTTTTTTTTGGGATGGTATGAAACAGGACATCCTAAGTTTGTCGTTGAATGTGAGGTGTGTCAACGTAACAAGGGAGAAACCGTCAAATATCCAGGCACCCTCCAACTGCTTCCGATTCCCCCTGCTATTTGGAAGGATATCTCTATGGACTTTATCACAGGCTTACCCAAATCGGGGAATAAATCAGTCATAATGGTGGTGGTGGATCGCCTTTCCAAGTATACTCATTTTTGCGCTCTTCACCACCCGTTTACTGCATCCATAGTGGCTCAAATTTTCATGGACCTGGTGTTGAAGGAAAATCTCCCTGCGGACAGGCATATCTCCTCTTGAGAGCTAGACTCTTAACTCTTAAGAAATAAGACGCTTAACATGGAAACTGACTTCCTTTCAGATCCATACAAACTAATCCATAAGGAGGAAGGAGAACATAAGTACCTTTTATCGGTGTTTGTCCCTACACGCTCCGAGTTGAGATCCGATATTTCGCTCCTCGATGAGCCCTGTAGACAAACAATAGCACAACCACTTCCTACTCTATTGATGTTAGCTCGAAAATAGATCTATCTATCAACGATAAGTTCATGTAAGATCAAACGCGAACTAGAAAGAAACAGGCCAAGCATATCATATTGATGAGAACAATGACAGAAGTAACTTACAACCATGGATGTGAATGTGACAACTTCGTCAAGTCCCCTTTGTCTAACCCTTGCTCAAAAGATCCATGACCTGGATGATAGCAGCTTCACTGATTACTCTCCTCTAGTTCACCGTGTGTTTCCTATGAGATCATAGGTTTCATGCTTGCAATTCTTCCCCCTTTCCACCATCATAGAGCCTGCTTATATAGGTTTAGAAAGGCTTAACCTCTTGAGGTATCTCTAGGGTAAGTTGAGGAATTCCCTCCTCAGATCAGGGATCTTCTCCTAAGATCATGATTGAACCAGGAATTCAAATGCAACTGCCTTCCAAAATTGAAAGATCCTCCCCTTATTCTCCTCAATAGATCAACTACTGCCTAGATTAGACAGCGCTCCCTCAAAAGAGGCATCAGGGCGCTATAACGCTCCCTAGTAGGCTCAAGGGGAGCGCCAGCACTTCAAAGATTTGTAGCACTCCTTTGGAGGGGCAGTTTGGTGCTATAACGCTCCCTAACACCTTGTAGGGGAGCGCCAGTGCTCCTAAGGGTGAAATAGGGGAGTGATCTCCCTTAAAACCCTAGTTTGAGAGCTCCTTTCAAGTGGTAAGAGATTCCTGACTTCAGTTAGCCATTCTCTTTCTTCAAATCAGGTGTTTGAGGTATTCTAATCATCTCCTTAGTGTCGTCATTGTGGAAATATTCTTTGTTTGACATTTGCGACACTTGTGAACAATATGCGACACTTGCGACAGTTGTGAGGAACATGCGACACTTGCGACACTTATCAAAGCGAGTAATGTTGATGTGTAACAGATTGCCCCCTAAAGCATGAAGTTAGAAGATGAGAACTGATAACTGAAATGCTTTGTAGACTTTCAAGCAAGGGTATAGACTTGGAGAACCTGACAGAAGTTGCACACAAACATCCAACAAATATCATGACATGTGTCAAAACCCAAGGCAGGCATACCTATGCTTGGGTGATCAAGACTTGCAAGATATGGCCACCATAAAATACACTGCGGATCCGTAATTGTATTGATGAAAAGGTATAGCCATCGAGGATACAATGTGGATCTATACTCTGATGACCTGGACTAGTCGTAGCCATGAAGAATACACAGTGGATCTACGAGATGACAAGAAATAGCCACGACCAATACAAAGTGGATCTATGTAACAGTGTATGTATCATTTGTCCAAGAGAAACTCCTTTGCCACTTGGGAAAAGTACATATCAAAGTGATCACTCAACCCAGGGTCTTCTTATCGATCCCAATGTGGTATGAATCTAACCATGTGAATAGATGTCTTGATGTTGAACATGGCAGAAACCACTTGATTACCGGTCAATGGTGTAAACTGTTAACAAGCGTGAGGGAGATCATCATTAATGTCAATGATTCAAAATGTACCTTAGTACATTCCAACGAATGTGAATGGATGAGCTGGAGTCGAACATCCATGGAATCATCCGATCAGAGGTCAATGATGTAAACCTACTGTCGAATGTGAGGAGGCCTGCCATTGAGGCATGCAGGTCCCAAAGTACTAACTGGTTTCTAAGCCTAATTCCTGGATAATGTGCTGAGGTCGACAGGAATAGGCTCGTCGAAGGAGGGCCTTGATTTATCCCCCATCAACAACACAAAACGAACATAGATATGTAATTGGTAGATCAAATGAACATGGACTGACATGGGTTTTGAGACAAGATATTTGTAATGGCTGACTCTAGAGGCGGATACTTCCCTTGAACACTGAGGCACAATAGCAAAAACATGACATGGACCAAAACTTGATGATGCAGTGGATGCTGTGACTTACGTCAGGTGACCCAAAGGAGTGAAAGAAACTCAAAGGATTAGCTCAGTGTAGAGGTTCAGCGGATTATAATGCGTGCAAATGACAAAGTGTCGTGTTCAAGGGCGACTCTAAGAATTACTTGGTGATGTTATCAAGAGACTGCTTGGCTTTCTTCTTTCAAATTTCCCCCCATCCAGATAGACGAGTACCTCTTTTTTATTTAATGAGCTCGAGGAGGATAACACATGCTCGATATAACTCACCTTCAGTAAGTTCCTCTTCCTTTGTTTAACCAACTAGAAGAAGTAAGGGTTCAATCCCGTATGGGCCTGTAGATGTGTGTTTTAGCGAGTCCAAAGACAGAAAACTTGAATGTTTTTCATGATTATAGAGTTTGGAAAAGCACTTAAAAGAGAACTCTCTCAGTTCCTTTTTCGTACAGTAGTCTAACAAGACCGAAAAAGAGATAAACTATCGCTCGAAAGATGCCCTTTCAAACCTTTTAACGAGTGTGAAAGGAAGCAAGGTCACTCTATGATATTTTCATATTTAGAGAGTCTGAAAAGAGTTTAAAGATGACTACAGGGGGTTCCTTTTTCATGTGTCCATGCGGGTCCGAAAAAGAGATAAAAGTCTACCCGGCGTTCTCATTTTTTTGAGCTTGAAAATGAACTAAGACTATGCTCATGGATGTGACAAGGTAAACAAATGATCAGAACTGCTTGGAAACCTGTGATGTCAAAACTGCAATCCAGTGGTTTAGTGAAGCCACTATATTGTCAGAGAAATCCATAAATAACTATACCTTATAAAAAAATGAAAATTTATAAATAGTAATACAAGAAAAATCTTCACTTACCATTTCATTTTGCATAAGGATTTGTAGTAGTGGAGATTCTCATTTTGGAGGTGGATCTTGTTTCGCTTGATACCGGAGCTACAATTGACCGTTTCTCTTGCCGTTTGGACTAGGTAGATCTTCATCTCCCCTTATTTCAATTACATGGTTTAATATTCATTTTCATAGCAGTATTTAATTTAAAAAATGAATCCCTAAGTCGCCCCAAAAAAGATCAAATCAGCCTCTATTAAAAATGATGGGAATAAGACATTTTTTGCAAAAAAAATTTAGAAGGTGATAGCAAAGATGCCAATGCCTTGACACTTGGATGGATGGGTCGTTTTTGTCAAAGAATTCATAGAAAACTCAAAAATACGCCCACGCAGCCATTATGGAAATTGTTTTCAAAAAATGTTTTGTTGTTGCGTGATAATTGTTGAGTGATAAAAGGAGGGAGTGGTCTCTTTTGAATAGTGTGGACATCAGATTTCATGTTTTTAAATTGTTTAATAAATTGCCGAAATTTGCCAAAAAAATTGAACAATTAAATTCTTTGTTTTTTGTTTGTAGGTGATTTCAGCAACCATGATCGAGTGGAAAGAATGAGAGCATGATATTGATGACTTGGCTACCTTGCGGAGTCCTCACACGTGGTATGTGTTGAGAGATTGTGGCGTACAGTGTTTGGAGACAACACTATTTAACTGGAGCGCAGGGTTCCTTCAAAATGTGAAGGAACAGGTTTCGCGGTGTAGGATGGGGCAGAAACAGTTCGGATACGGCTCTTTTCTGGTCTCATTTTTCTTAGAGCGCATCCCCCAGATGCAGCCTCAGATAGCACTGGTAGTGTGACCAGTGGAAGAACCACGGATGGAGAGGTGGACTAGTCTGTCTCCGAGGCTAGTAGCAGAGTCAGAGTTCTGTTTCACCGGTGACTTCTTCGCTTGGCTGAGACGACAGTATTTATGGATAGAAGACTTCCCGTATGCTGAGGTGGATTTTCATGGGAGCATGGATTTGATTCTACCCGAGGGGGAAGATTGGGATGCGTCAGGTAAGAGACTAAGCAACACCTTGTCTAGTTTTTTGTTTTTTAATTTTTTAATGTATATATATATTTTTTGGGTATGTAGAAGAGTTTTTCAAGAGATGTATTTTTTTCAACATGCAGACAAGGGAGTAGTGCGCCTGGCTGAGATACCGATACCAGGACGTCGTGGGGGTGCTCCGGTTGTAGCATATCCAGAGGCACCAGTGATAGGTCTCCGGGAGGTTGAAAGAAACCTTCAAGGCCTCACGATGGGCATTCCTCCTTTACGGAGGGGAGAAGTGCCTTTACATCTGCAAAGGCACACTGTGGGAGTGCCAGAGAATGTTAATTCTCTACTGAGATGCGTAGTGCACGCAGTGATATGTTACTCTCAGCACAATGTAGTGCAGGTAGATTAGAGTCTCTCTGGTGATCTTATTTTGTATGACTTGTCAAGCGATGTTGTATGGGTGTAAAGACCCAACATTTTGCTCTTCTAAATACTTTTTTGATGTAATCAAAAAATTTCAGTCACGCTATGTATATATATATATAGTTCTGAGTTTTTACAGTGCCAAAACATTTGTACACGATGATGCTTTTAATGTGATGTGTTTTAATTTACATGTGATGTACAATTTGTTTTCCTTTATGAAATCTTATCTATGGGCGAGATACCGATCCATGATGTAATTAGCTGACGAATCTGAAACATTGTTGAGTTCTCGTGAAATATGTCTGTATTCAATATAATCAAACATTCGTTGAAGACGACGAACTTGTAGGTGGAGATGTAGCAGGATAGGATTACGAATAGCGTAGATACGATTGAGTTGATAGACCAAGAGTTGGGAGTCTAGGTTAACAATGATACAAGGGATACCTAGGGAGGAGGCTTGGGTCAAGAGTTCGATGAAAGCGTGATATTCTACCATGTTATTAGTCACTGGTCCTAAGCAAATACCTCCTGAACTCACCACCTCGTCAAATTGGTAAATGACCCATGTTGTCGAAGCAATGTTCTGGGTGTGTCGACTAGCGCCATCCACAAACCTGACAAAGATAGGAAAGGAAGACATCATCTGCACATGAAAACACAAGCACAGTTATGAGTGGCAAAGGTAAAGACTCGAGCACGTGAAAGAAATAGACACACCAAACTAAAATACAATAATGTACAACGTACACATGCTAAGTGATCTAGGCATAGTAATTTTTAAGGTAAAGCCCATTATGGGGCTCCCCTAGGGAAATTCCATCATAATTGACTAACTTGTAGGTGCCTCTCTGTAGAACACGTTTCACAATGTAAGGGCCATGCCACAGAGGTTCTAACTTACCTGTCCCCAATTTTTCATGAGCCTAGTCATAGACGAGGACTAAGTCTCCTTCTGCAAAATTCTGAGGATGGATGGATTTGTTGTATTGATTTTTAATCCATTTCTGATGTGCCTCGTTAACAAGAGCAGCATCATAGTGTGTTTCGTCCAGTTTGGATAGATATAAGAAATGTTCTTCCTCAGCAGAAGTGTGGGGTAGGAGTTCTGCTTTAAGTTTCAGAGATGGAATCTCACACTCGATTGGTAAAATGGCTTCGATGCCATACACCAACTGGAAAGGAGTAAATCCAGTTGCGGTTTTCATGGAAGTACGGTAAGCCTAGAGAGCGGAGAAAAGTTGTAGATGCCAGGATGTCTTGTTTTCCCCTACCATGTGTTGAATCATGGTTTTTAGGACTTTGTTGATAGCCTCAACTTGTCTGTTGGCCTGAGGATAGTATGGGGATGAGTTTTCATGTCGAAAACCCAATTTGACATGTAATTCACTCATCATCTGGTTCTTAAAGTGTGCACCATGATTAGTGACAATGGCGCGTGGTACACCAAAACGAGTTATGACGTGGTTAAAAAGAAACAGAGCTGCGGTATGACCATCGTTCAGAAAGGTAGGCATAGCCTCAGCCCATTTGGTAAAGTAGTCGACAACAACAATTATATAACCGTGCCCCCGGACTGAGGTAGGCTTACATTCCATGAAATTGATGCCCCACTTGGCGAAGGGGCTGATGGCAATAATGGGGTGCAGCGTAGTAGGGTGGGTGCGTGCCTTGTTGTTAAAAACTTGGCAGGGTGGGCACTTTTTGACTGCCTCGATACAATCTTTGAAAATCGAGGGCCAAAAATAGCCGGCACGTAGGATTTTTTGGGCTGTGGCCATCCCAGAAAGGTGACCGCCACAGGCGCCAAGGTGACAATCGTTCAGAATGCATTCAGCCTCTGTATGAATCAAACATCGTCGAAGGATAGTATCAATACCACAACAATACAGGGTGTCACCGACGATAAGGTAACGATGAGAATGGTGGTGAATACGTCGACGCTCTTCACGGGAAGTGTTAGGCTGAAAACGTTGGGTTTGGAGGTAAAGGAGGATGTCTTTGTACCAAGGCTCAGAGGTGATGATGAGGAAAAGAGTTTCATTGGGGAGAGAATCTCTAGGTTCGATGTCTTCATCAGCACGGGGGAGATCACAGATAAGCTCTGCAAACACCAGGGACTTCTTGGCTTTGGACTTTGTAAATTCAAGATCGAATTCCTGAAGGATGACGATCCATTTAGAGTATTTTCCTGCGAGCACTTGACATGTCAAGACGTGGTACATGGGGTTTGATTCCGCAAACAACATGGTGGTGCATAGTAATATGTAATGGTGGAATCTCTAGACAGCGACGACGGCAGCCAGAGCCAGTTTCTCTACATGTGAATATTGGAGTTCGGGTCCAGATAGACTCTTGCTCAGGTAATAGATCACATGTTCCTCACCGTTGGGGTCCTCTTGAACTAACACCATTGCAATAGTGGAAGTGGAGGCAGCTAAGTAAAGGATGTAGTCCTTTGTATACTCTGGAGGGTGTAACAAAGGTGCGTGGGTCAAGGCATGCTTGAGACCATCAAATGACTGTTGAGCGATGGCATCCTAGATGAAAGGGGTGTTTTTTTGCAGCAACTGCATGAATCCTTTAGTTATCTCAGCGTAGTTATAAATGAAACAGCGAAGGAAGTTTTCTTTTCCTTGCAAACTTTGGAGTTGGGTCAGATTAGTAGGTGGAGGTAAGGCTAGTATAGCCTTAATCTTTAAAGGATCCACCCTAATCCCATCTTTAGAGACAATAAAACCAAGGATTCAACTGGATTCAACAACAAAAATGCACTTATGGGGGCTCAAGCAGATACGGTAGAACCGACATCGAAGAAAAATAGCCCGTAAGTGATCAACGTGATCGGATCGATTGGATGAGTGGGCACGTAAGTCGTCGAGGTAAGGTTCTACGATATGCTTGATATCATGGAAAGCGTACGACATGGCTCGCTGGAAAGTAGCACCATCATTTTTGAGACCAAAAGGTATCTTTCGATAGGAAAAAGTTCCCCATGGGCAGATAAAGGTTGTCTTATGTTGATCAGTAGGTAAAATTTCAATCTGGTTATACCCGAAGAAACCATCCATGAAAGAGAAGATTACACTCCCAACGCAATTATCAATGATTTGGTCAATGGAGGATAGTTTTCCTTTGGACAAGCTTTATTGAGATCTCGATAGTCAACACAAACACGAATGGTTCCTTTTTTTTTAGCAACTGGAACAAGGTTGGAGACCCATTCTGTCAAAGGGACGGGATAGATAAAGCCAGATTTTAAGAGTTTCTCAACTTTTTCCTTTATAGCCGTGATTTTCTTGGGATGAACCAGGCGGATTTTTTGTCGAACAGGTTTCGTGCTAGGGTAAGTCTTGATTTTGTGCACGACGATCGAAGGGTCGATCCCTAGAATTTCCTCATAGCTCCAAGCAAAGACATCGAAGAATTCTTTAAACAGAGCAGTGTAAGAGACCACTTCTTCAGGTGTGCAATTAGCACCAAGGTTAATGTTTTCCACAACGCCTTCTTTGATCGAAATATAGATAACGATCGTAGTAGAGATGTTACCCATATTCCCTTTAGAAAGAGTATCTTGTGTGAGGATGGGAGATTGCAGAGCATTGGTAACATCAGGGAGGAAGACAGAGTGTATGTCTTTGTGAATTTCTTCCAAAGGTGGAAGAAAAGAGGATCGATGATGGTTATCATCCCAAGGCACATCGTCAATGCTAAGAATTTCCATAATAGATTCGTCAGAAGGGAAAATTTGGGAAATGTAATTGATCGCAGACGATAGGGAATCCAACCATGAAGGCATCGAGTAGGCATCAGGTGCCAATAAATGTGGGTTTTCTAGAGAGGGAGAGACAGATTGGATAGCTACGTATGCGGCCTCAGATGAGCTAAGTGGCATGGTGTCACTGAGCACATCGAATTCCATAGGACTAGGTACAATCCAAGGATCAAATGATTCCAAATATTGATAAGGCATAGTCGAGATCATATTGACGGTGGCAATATGATGCATGGTGGGCGGAAGTGGTGTAGGGAAGGTACCCATAAGGATAGAATATTTCAATAACCCAACACCAATGCTTTCATACGTAACTGGGTGGTCTCCCAAAAAAGGAATGTTGTTGGTGATAGGGGCACGAGCGTCGGGTGTATAGAAATCGAGTTGATTGATAGTGACAATTTTGCCTTGATGGGGCAATTGTACACATCGAAACACCGATGAGGCGACGACAGTCATAGCATAGAACCAACTTCTTCCAAGTAGTAGGTTGTAATCGAGGGGGGCATCGACCACCTCGACATCAACAGTAACAGTTTTTCCGCCCAACTGAATGGCTAAGGATTGTAACAGTTTGTGAGGATGAAAACCTTGCCCATCGAAAGTGCGTAACATCGTAGGGGATTTGTTAAGGGCAGGTGATTTTAAGCCTTTCCAATAAGATAAAGACATGACACAAGTGGAGGCTCCCTCATCCAAGATAGTTCGGTGGATTTGTTGATTGTGAACAACAACATCGATCTGAAAAGCTAGTTGGTGAGAGAGTCGGGGTTGATGATCATCCAGATTAAATGTGAGGTTATTTGACGACTTAGGATTGAAAGCACCGATGGCAGCTAAGAGCGCTCTACATTGGCTGGGATCGTGTTGCATAACTTCCAAAGCAGACATAGCACACAGTGCTTGAGCCAAATCTTCAACGATGTTGTAGTTTTGGGTAGCCCGTGATCTAGGATTAAAGGTAGACTTCTGGATAGTGCTCTTAGGAGGGCGTAAAATGGAGTCAAATGAAGGTTTCTCAATATGAAGTGGCCCGGACGAAGGGCTGGCAGATGGAGGATTAATGGAAGATGGTAATGGGTCCAGTAAGGAACCATTAGTGGGATTCGCCTTATCAGGTTTAATCAGTGTGTCATATTTCGTAGTGCGAGTGGTTAGATTAATCTCGTTAAACATGTAAATGTGGGCACTTGTCGAGGCCTCATCATGGGATTGGTTAGAACTGCCCCCTGGAGTGGGGGTTTAAGCAACCAAAGACTGTTGTTGTGGAAAAGGTTGGGTAAGCACAATGGGTTGTGAATTTCCCTTGAAAAGCTTGGCCACTTCATCGCGATATGGACAGTCTCAAGTGTAGTGATCGTCACCACAAATGAGACATGGGAATTTTGGTTTCTATTGTGGTTGTTTTCCGGCAGCAGGGGTTTGAGGTTGATTTTTTGGTTGTTCGTTGTTGTTGTTTTTCTTTGGTTTATTTCTTGCTTTCTTTTTTCCCCTAGGTTGTTGTGAAGGGGTTGATTGGACCGCATTCACCTCAGAGACCTAAGTTTGAGGGGAGGTAGAAGAGGGTGCAGTCGGACTGGGAGCAGTCGTCGAAGCAGGCCGCTGGGTTGTTCCAGTCGACTGGGAAGTAGATTTGGTTTTGACGGAGCCAATAACTCCATCTGGGTGCAAGGTAGACGATGGTTTGGATGGATCATCAGTGGCATGGGTAGCATTCGGTATCAACTCGTACAGAGTACCAGACTGCGAATAAACCAAGTCTAAGTATTGAGCTCAAGCAATAGCTTCTTCCTCGGTGACTACACCACCCATGGCAACATCACGAGCGATTTGGGGTAACAATGATTTAGTGAACCATTCCGCTAATAATTGGTCAGGAATGACCGCTTTGATTAACCTTCATCGTCATCTCCATTCATGAATATGATCAGAGATATGTACGGAGGTTGTTTGACAAAGGGAGGTCAATAGTTCAGTACCCGTCTCGTATCGAATGGGTAGTTGGAAGTGTGTGAGGAAGGACATGGCAAGGGAGTTGAAATCGTGAAAAGAGGCACGTGGTAGTTCAATATACCATTTTTCTGCAGAACCCATAAGCATTCGTTGGAAAAGACGCAAACGTATAGAATCGTCCATGAGGGAGTTGGATGAACACCACAAATGGAAAGTCATCACGTGGTTGTTTGGGTCTTCTCCGGACTTTCCGTCGAATTTTGGAATATCGGAAGGAAGTTTAGCTAGAATAGCTAGCCAAACCGAAGAATGAAAAATAGGATCATTCATTAACCGAGACAAGTCTGGAAGGTCCAGGGTTGCTAGGAAAGGTAGTTGTCAGTTAACCTGTGGGTAATACTGGCATGGCATAGGGACACCAGTAGGACCATACACTGGATTATGCGGATAATTGTAACCAGTGGACCCTTTTGTATAAGGTTGGTGTTGACCAGGGTACACAGGATTTGAGGTGTTTTGAGAAGCATGTGCGAGCAGAGGATAACTGGATGGGTTTTGAGGATTATAAGTTGGATTTGGCGTTTGTCCATAAGGAGGTTGTTGTGGAGCTTGAGAATTGTGTCCCCCCAAGAACTGTGGGTTTCCTAGAAAAGGGATATTCCACGGATTGGGTGTGGCGGACACATTTTGTTCGTACGGTTGATGGTAAGCTCTGGATTGAGGCTACCCCCCAGCATGAGGGTGCCCTCCAAATTGAGGTTGTCCTTCGGTGGGAGGATGCCCCCCAGCTTGAGGTAGAGTTCCCGGAATTTGAGAACCAGATGTAAATGACTAACCAGTATCGTTGAACGGATTAAGACCACCAAGACCGGTCCCTCCGGGTTGTTGGATAGGTATGGAACTTCCTGGAATAACTTAGGTAGTAGTGGTAGTGGAAGAATTCAGTGCTTTCTACCCAAAAGGGAGTGATGATGAAGGTCTAGGTGTTACTGGTGTGCCAATTACATCTTGGCAAACCACCGCATTACCGGCAGGAATAGTCGGAATGTGAGAGACCATTGTAGAATGGGCCGTCTAGAGAGGAAAGTGGACCTTGGGCCAGCAGATGATGTGTTCAGACCAACGGATGGTGTAGCTGAAAAAACGGTAGTACCGGTAAAATGGTTTAAGGGTACGGTGTAGGTGATAGGTGCATCGCCACCTATTCCTGCTCCATAAAGATCCCGCACCATGCATGGTGGACTTCGAACAATGTCTGCGGTCCAAAAGGGGTCATCGATTAAAGGGTTTGAATGAGACCTAGTCGAAATGTCAGAAGGATTGACGACGACAAATTCACCAACTGAATTCAGTTGGAGAACACGTCGCTCATATCCCTCCGGAATGCGGAAAGCTTCAGGAGACTCTGAAACAATTCGAAAATTCTCTAAAGGAGTGGGAACATCTTCTTGGGAGGTTGTAGTGTCTTGAACCTCGCTCTGTTGAGAAGATTCCTCCACAGAATGAGGGGGTAAAGGGGTGTTCCCTTCCATATTTTTTGGAGGAAGTCCCTGTAGCCTCCGCGAACAGCGTGGAGGATCGATGTTGGCGAAAAAGAGTCGACGGAAAAGACCTATGGCCAACTACCAAAAAGAAACAACATACGCCAATAGAATCTAAGAATCACAACCAAGCAAACAGGACCTTCTCTCGATGACCGTACTAGTTGGTGATGAAATCCAACATCGCATGATCAAGTCAAGAAGGGGCGGGGACATGGTGGAACAGTTACAATGGTGACCTGCTTAACGAACTTTCACCCTGGTCCAAGATTCCATGCAGTAATTGTGGATTTACCCTCCAAGGAGCCCAAGTGAGTTTGACCAATGTATGCTCCAGGTACAGTGAGACTTCCCTTCACTGTCACCTTGTGTAAGACCCTAAAGATTATGGCCACTAAGGTTACCAATTCGTAGTCAGCCCCTGGGCGGGTACAGTCAACAGTCCAGTCCGAACATATGGGCAGGGTATCTAGCCTGAAATCAACTTGAAAGGCTTCCACTCAACATTGTGGGTATACCTTTAAGCGATCCCCATAATACGATCTGACCACTACAATCAGTCAAAATATGGAGGAAAATCTTCGTAGCTCACCCGAATGAGACCTCGTGCGTAACCCCTGTGTGAGAGGGGGATCCCAGGCAGATTTATACGACAATTGGATTTGACTCTCCCTAGCTCAGGATGCTAATGTTTGTTTTGTAAACTTTGGAGAGTTATGCTCCTAGTCTACTGTTGGTGGAGGATCCTAGAAAAGAAAATGTTCTAGATAGTTTTTAATTAGCGTTCATTTTATAGTTGTTCTTTACTCAAAAGGGGTGCATGGAAGTGAAATAGATGGAATGATGACTCAGTCCCAAAAAATGCATCAAAGATGATAAGCAGTCATTTATTTTCGATGAACATCTATTTAAGGGACAGAGAGAGAGTTCTTTTCACTAACAAGCACTAATAAGGAATGTCCTCAAACAAATTTTCTTCAATCAAATCCAATGTGGTGCTAAAAATTTTTGGAAATACCTTCTAATATGCAAAATCAATCATGAAGATGTCTCTTTATTGTTTGTATGTGAATAATGATTAATTTGAAACAACACTTTTCCTGCTAATTATCCTTTTGGATCAAGGAAACTCAGACAAACACAAGCAGGTTTCATACAAACAATACACCCTCTCGTTGTGATAAAAAACAAGAAGCAAAAGAAAAGAAAAAACAAAGAAAAATCAAGAACTTCATACCAAAATAAATGTCGAAGAACAATGACCTCAACTAAAACCAAATGAAGAGGTTCCTAGACTTCTGATGTCCTTCACCAGAGTTTCTCGCTCAGTCAAAAAAGGAGAGAAAAACAATGCAAGGGTTTCAAACTCCCAACAACAGAAAAACTCAAAAAATAGTGAAGAAAGCTACAAAATTTAAACAGCAAGGTGTTTGTTCCTCATAAGGAAGGATGTCAAAGTTGAAAAGGAAGAAGCATTGACTCACAGGGAGGCTCAGCAAGTGGACAACAGAGGATAGACCCTGAAAAGAGCAATTCTGGAAAGTTTTTTGGCCAAAAGAGGGTTGGCGCTCTAGTGTAAAGGGAACCAAGCATTCTAGCGCTCTGTGTAAGACAGTCAGGGAGTGATGGAACTCTGTTAACACAGCCACAGGGGCACCAGGTTTAAAAAGCTCCTAAAAATGTCAAAAAATCCAAAAATTACAGTCTAGTCTTGTCAATCAAGCTGAGTGTGATGGGGTAGGGAGTCAATCGTCTCATGAAATCAATCAAAAAGGGGTGAACCAGGTCTGAAAACAATCAAGGGGTAAAATAAGGTCTATGATGAGAAATCAAAACAAAAAGGTTTTGATTCGATCTCCCCAGCGGAGTCGCCAGTTTTTGTTGAAGGAAAATCTCCCTACGGACAGGTAGATCTCCTCTTGAGAGCTAGACTCTTAACTCTTAAGACAGAATACGCTTAACCTGGACACCAAATTCCTTTCATATCCATACAAACTAATGCATAAGGAGGAAGGATAACAAAAGTACCTTTTACCGGCGTTTGTCCCTACACTCTCCGAGTTGAGCTTCGATCTTTCGCTCCTCGATGAGCCCTGTAGACAAACAATAGTACAACCACTTCCTACTCTATTGATGTTAGCTCGAAAATAGATCTATCTATCAACGATAAGTTCATGTAAGATCAAACGCGAACTAGAAAGAAACATGCCAAGCGTGTCATATTGATGAGAACAATGACAGAAGTAACTTACAACCATGGATGTGAATGTGACAGCTTCGTCAAGTCCCCTTTGTCTAACCCTTTCTCAAAAGATCCATGACCTGGATGATAGCAGCTTCACTGATTACTCTCCTCCAGTTCACCGTGTGCTTCCTATGAGATCATAGGTTTCATGCTTGCAATTCTTCCCCCTTTCCACCATCATAGGGCCTGCTTATATAGGTTCAGAAAGGCTTAACCTCTTGAGGTATCTTTAGGGTAAGTTGAGGAATTCCCTCCTCAGATCAGGGATCTTCTCCTAAGATCATGATTGAACTAGGAATTCGAATGCAACTACCTTCCAAACTTGAAATATCCTCCCTTTATTCTCCTCAACATATCAACTACTACCCAGATTAGATAGAGCTCCCTCAAAAGGGGCATCAGGGCACTATAACGCTCCCTAGTAGGCTCAAGGGGAGTACCAACACTTCAAATATTTGTAGCGCTCCTTCAGAGGGGCATTTTGGTGCTATAACGCTCCCTAGCACCTTGTAGGGGAGCGTCAGTTCTCCTAAGGGTGAAATAGGGGAGCGCTCTCCCTTAAAACCCTAGTTTGAGAGATCCTTTCAAGTGGTAAGAGATTCCTGACTTCAGTTAGCCATTCTCTTTCTTCAAATCAGGTGTTTGAGGTATTCTAAGTGTCTCCTTAGTGTTGTCATCGTGGCAATATGCTTTGTTTGACATTTGCGACACTTGTGAACAATATGCGACACTTGCGACAGTTGTGAGGAACATGCGACACTTGCGACAGTTGTGAGGAACATGCGACACTTGCGACACTTATCAAAGCGAGTAATGTTGATGTGTAACACCTGGTCTTCAAGCTTCATGGCGTGCCGCACTCTATTGTTTCTGATTGAGACCCAACTTTCATAAGCAATTTTTGGCAAGAACTGTTTAAGATACAAGGCACACAATTGCATCTTAGCTCAGCTTATCATCCCGAGACGGATGGACAAACAAAAGTTGTCAACAAGTGTTTGAAAACATATATGAGGTGCTTTTCATCTGAAAAACAACACCAGTGGGCTCAATGGTTACTGTTACAGGTATGAACTAACTGAGAGGGGGGGGTGAATCAGTTAGTGTAGATTTATTAACAATTTACTCTCATTTTTAACTTTGAATCATTAATCTTAGTGGCAGTGAGTCTTAACTGTGAAATCCAGAGTTATAAACATAA
>ML782293.1:198083-215074 GCA_009831015.1 Picea engelmannii
GGGATCATGATGATAGGGGGAGCATGAGTGTTTCCATCAATGACAAAGGGGGAGATTGTTGGAAGATTGGTTGTTGTCATTGATGTCAACCCTAGTCATGGGTTTTGGACCACAAGATTGATGAAGGTATTTGGACATGAAATAAAATGCACATGAAGATACAACATCCATGGATTGATAGTATACATCATGTTGTTACCGGTCATATGTGGCATGTCACATGGATCCTCATGGTTGAGGAGAAATGGATTTTTGAAGATGACAAAGTGAATTGAAGAAGGAACTACATGTAGGCCTTGAAAATAATTAAGGAAAAGAATTACAAAATAAGAAAGTGTCAGGTCGGCCCTAATGTTAAAAAGAAGTGACATAAATGGTATAAATAAACATCATTATACATTCATTTGATACAAGTTGAATTTCATAGGAAATAAGAAGAAAAGAAAGCCGGATTTCAAGGGAGGATGAAGTCTTTTGGTGATGTGTTCTAAGGTATGTTATTTTCAGGTCATCTTACCATTTTTGCTATAACTTTTTTTCTAGAATGATTCAGATGGTGAAATCGCTATGTTATTGAGAAGACATATAAAGGTACCTCTGGTAAATAGTTTAGCTCTTGATTCGCTATAATTATGGAGATACACTCTGTGGAAAATAGGGTTTGTGACCAGTCGTGAAGCTAGTTAATAAACATGTGTTCCGGGTAAAATAGTAATAACTTCTTCATACAAAATCCAAATGAAGTGGGACCACTTCCATTGGAAAGATTACGTACTATAGTTTCTTTTGTACAAGTTGCAAAATCGGATGTTAAATATTGAGCACGAGGCATGCTGTACAAGTTGGGTCTTATGAATAGACTAGAATTGAATAAATTCTACCATTATTTCTATAACCTCTTTTTGGGGAGGATTCAAGTAGTGAAAATTGGAGGAGTTTTAGAGAATACATTGAGTAATATTATCTATAGGATCAAAGTACTCCAAGAATTGAAGAATTGCAGAAATTGAAGAAGTCTCAGGAAGCATTATCAGGTTCTATGTGATGATTGGTTGATGATGATGATTTAATGTAAAGTTTTATTATCTCTCATATATTCTTGGGTGGAAGGAAGGGGAAAGGATGGAGAGTTCAACTCTCTCTTGATATTGGAGGATTGTATCTTCATCTTGGAGTTTTATCCCTCCCTTTACATTTGGAAGCTATAGCTACCTTTGGAAATCATTACTTCCCTTGAACAATAACTATTGATTATTTCTCATATATTGTACATGGTGTATTGTGGTGTATTGGTGTAACTCTTATACTATTGTCCATTGCTCATTTGATATAGTTGAATGATTTAAGTATAAGTTGAAAAAGGTTTTAAATTGTACTTGATACTGATTCACTCCCCTCTCAGTATCAACACTTCCAAGATGTCACTGTTGCTTCTATGTTCTTTTTATTTTTGCTTTCCCTTTTTCTTTGGTCTTTTGGATTCTTTGAAAGATGCTTATTTTATATATGGATTTTCCTGTTAAATTCTCATTTCATATGCTATGGAGATTCATGTAGTTCATCCATGCTTATTGAGTCTAGATCCGTTCTTTCTTCTAGTGTTGATATCTTAGGATCAAATCTCATAGGAAAAGATCTTAGTACCTTTTGAACAATTACAAATTCTTTAATTTTTTCTCACAATCCTGTGATTGCATTTACTGTTTCATCGACTCATAAGAAGTAAGCTACAATACTCTCATATTCCTTCATCTTTAGTTGTTCGAACTGACCTATGTAAGTTTGAAGCTTTGCTGCTTTGACTTTTGAATCTCCTTCATAAATATTTTGGAACTTGTCCCAAATCTCTTTAGCGGATTTACAATGTATTACTTTGGTGTATACTGATTCACAAAGACCATTCAAAAGTGCATTTGTGGCTTTGAAATTATTTTTCTCAAGTTTCATTTGTCTTTCATTTGTCGACGAAACTGCTGGTTCTTTGTATCCATCTACAACTAATTGCGAAATTTCAAATCCCTGTGCCTGTATATATTTTCTCATCCTTCTTCTCCAAAATGCATACTTTTGTCCATCAAATTGTGGTATTCCATTTTTATACATGTTGTTTCTCTCCATGATCTACCTTTCAGTGGTTAAACTGATTTCTGAAGGAACCTACTCTGATACCAATTGTTTGATTACTGAGAGGGGGGGTGAATCAGTAATAGAGAAATTTAAACATTTTCAACCATATAATGCAAGTGTTATATCAGTGTAGCATTATCATCTAATAATTGTAGAGTAAATAAACAATGAACAAATGAGCAATCATACACATACACAGTACACCAATGTTTTTACGTAGAAACCCAAAGTGGGAGAAAACCATGGAATCTTTTTTCTTATATGTCTTGAAGAAATACATTCATTGGAAGCACCAACTTACTTTGTTTTCCAGTTGCAAATGGAATTAGGCTCCGATCCCCTAGTTTCTCAAGCTACAACCTGAGGGAAGCTCCAACTACCCAATTCTTTGGCTACAACCAAAAAGAGGCTACAACCCCCTATGTTCTCTGACTACAACTGAAAGGTGGATACAACGACCTGTCCTTATCCCGTCCAACCTCCCTGACGTAGAAGTAGAATGATGGAACCACTGTCACACTATCATTGTGAGATATATTGTTGTAAACTTGTACCAATATTGACCTGTAATCAATCTGTAACAACCTGTACCAATAACCTGTGCCAACATGTACCATACATCAACCTATACCTCAACTTGTACCATAAATAAATGCATCGACCATGCACGAAACCTATACAGATACCCTGTCACAATAACATGTCCAAACAACCTATAATCAACATGTACCATAAACAAGTGCATAAACCATGCACCAACCTATACCTCAACCTATACCATCAACGTGTGCATCAACCATGAACCAAATATGTACCAATCATGCATCAAATATATATCAAATACGACTCATCAAGATGTACCAACATCATCAAGTATACACCTCATGAATGTTCCAACTCATCAACCACTTGTCTCAACCATGTACCTCAACCATACACCAAGTACATATACCAATATAACCATCAAAAGTTCTCTAGCAATACATCACACTATCCATAACCAAATACCATAAACCATTACATCAAACCATGTGCCACAACCTCACTATTATGTAGCCTCAAGCTAAACAAACAACTTCAACGACACATCACAACCAAAAGACCAATACCCATATGTCAAATACCAACAACGAAATACCAATTGTATCCCTCAACAAATCTGATATATGCAGCAATACTGAACATCCAATACCATCTCAAGAGCTAAACCCTAGCTCACAACACATACCTCAAACAAGATGTGTCATATCTCTCATAAGTAGACCCCAACCATGTTGTTGCCGGGATTTTTCTGCCACACTTTTTCTGCTACGAATTTTCTGTTGCACTTGTTCTGCCGCGATTTTTCTGCCGCACTTTTTCTGCAGCAAATTTTCTGCCATGATTTTTCCGTCGCGATTTTTTCTACCGTACTTTTTCTGCTGCGATTTTTTTTCCACACTTTTCCTACTGCACTTTTTCTGTTGCATTTTTTCTCTATCAATAATACCTTCCCAAATAACCTTTCACAAAAATAAATATTCAATGATATTCAAGTGTGATTAAATGAGAGAGCCTTGTCTCTTATTTATAATTTCATGTAGCATCCCACTTTCCTTATTTTAGGGAGTTCTCCATTAACATTATTATTTAAATAATTTCTTTTGCAAACACTTTGAATTTTTGGGGCTTCTAGATGACTCATGAGGGTTCTCCAACTTCACATGGCCATAACTCTCTAACCATGAGGAGTTATGTGGCGTTCCACATACCACCGGAAATGGCATGACATGTACTATCATCTAGAATAGTCTTACCTACAAATATATCAAAACTCATACCATTATCCATAAAACAAACTTGGGTCCATTACCCAAACCTTTTTTCTACCGAAATTCGCTACCGGACTTTCTTCAAGGGTTGACATCAATGGAAACTAACCCAATTAATCAACAATTTTTGATCTTTAATGAATATTCAATTTTTTTTTTCCCTTGTCACCTAACATCATTCCACATTAATTTTATCTTTTTATAAACTCTCCTAAACTATTTTCACCTTCTTTAATTATTGGTTTCTATCTTGACTTCATCTACTTTATAACTATTTTCTCCTTTATTATTTTTATTTCAATCTTTCCTAACATAACCCTAATCTATTCAAGATTTTATTATTTAATATACTCTTTGTTTTCCTCCTTGTAACCGTTACTAATTACCTAATGCTCAATTTTTTCCCTCGCATTCTACCTTATTTAAAAATCTCAGCACCCTTTTACAACTTATTAGCTTCTTATGTCCCTGATGATGGGTGGAGTGTCCAATCCAAACGTTGGACGTTTCAAAACTCCACACACAAGTTTGAACCAAAAATATCTTTCACCTTAATTGTTCATAATCTACTTAGTTAGCACCGAATCACTTGGTGCTTTTTACAAGTTTACCATGGGATTATAGTAATTAAATTTATAATTCAATATAATTTATGACAAACTGTTTTAATTTTAGATTTCAACCTTCTAAACACAATTTATCATGGGTATAGAGGCATCAAATTCCTCGACATGCAAAACCTGTTTTTAGAGTAGGAAACTTGAGGAAATGTTTGCATATTGAGAGATTTGATGCCTCTTAAAGCATGATAGATTAGGAGTTAAAATGGATCTATGTTGCATAGACACAAGCACACACACACACACACACACACACACATATATATATGATATTGAAATATTTTACTTGTTATTAATATTTTTTTACATGACATGTATTAAGAATTTTTACTTTCATATTCTCTCTGTATAAAGTTGATTTACTTGAGGTGGATATTAAAATAATTTTTTAAATGTCATGTGTAACATCATGTAAGGAATTAAACATCTTTCATACTTGGTTGTACAATGTGTTTGTTGGCACAATACAATAAGATATTTCTTACTTTCTATGGGTTTGTTGGTACAATACAAGAAGATATTTCTTACTTTCTATGGGTGGACATTGAAATATTTTATTTATGGTCCACATTGAAATTATTTTTTTCTTATTAATATTTTTTAAATACCACATGTCAACTCCATGTTAAGCATTGAAGGAATTACACATCTTCTTCTAGGAAGTAAAAAACACCTATCAACCAAATAAATAATATTTTTTTTTGTTTGCTAGCTTGTCACATGTGGGACTAACATGTGGCTGAGAAGAGGGGCATCTAAGCCCTCAAAATCACCTAGGAATTGCACCCAGCCTAGGCCACACCAACCCTTAGCTCGCTGGATTTTTTTGTGTATCTTTCTGGTAGGTTGGGTTCCAACATGGGTCACCATGCAAAAACAAACAACCACACTAACATTTGACAAGTAAGAAATTTTTTTATTTTCAATTAATATGTTTCTTTGTCTGATTCTTTCTATAAATTTTATATAAAATTATTTTATTTAAAGTGAATATTGCAATATTTCATTTATGAAATGACAAAATAAATTATACATCTTCAAATACTAAACTATAAAAAAAAAAAAAAATTAATAATTTTTTTTTTTTAATAAACTTATTATTTATCATAAAAATGAGTAATATTTTTAATAACTCCATTATTTATCATTTCAAACGAAAAAAATCCATACAATATTTATCATTTCAAACGAAAAAGAAATTCCATCCAATTTTCCCCGTTGTTTATCATGTAAACCGAGCAGAAAATTTTCCATCCAAATTTCGAAGAATTAACACTGTTTTGGGGACTCTTAATCAGGGAAAAATAAACATTTACGTCGCCTGATGCCCTTTTTCAATTACATTCGAATTTTCAATTCCAAATTTTTCTAAAGAAAGAAATTACATTCAGTTTTTCCATTCCAGATTTTTGTGCAGGAAGAAAAACAAGAGTAAGTTAATTTTGGAGTAATTTTTTATCTTTTCAGTCAAATAAATAGGTTTGAATTTGGCCAGATTTTTAGGGGTAGTCTGAGATTAGTATGGATCAAAATTTCATGTATTTCAGAACTTCACACTCTAGAGGTTTTGTTCATTTTAAACCAACCCAAAATCCATCAAACTTTCTAGATAGATTGACCAAAAATTTAAAACTACAACTGTAGAAAATGTACTGAAAAAGTAAAGTTTTACCCATTTTAAACCAAACCAGATACTCAAAAAATCCATCAAACTTCTAAATTGACCAAAAATTTAAAACCAATGCTCAAAAAATTTTACAGAAAAATTAACTCGAGATGGAAGATGGCTCGGGAGTTAGCCCACTCCGAAAAACAAGAGGACCCATGTTGTCCCATCTGAATTACAAGGTTTCACCATTGTTCCTGCCATGCCATTAATCGCCTCGTCCTTAATTACACCTACGTTGCCTTCTCCACAACCAAGAGTTCTCTGATCAGTTGTCTCTATCAGTAACCAAAAACCTTATCATTTATGCCTCCTGTCCAGGAATCCATCCATGATCACCTTCTTCTTGTACTCACTGGATTGAAGATACACCATTCTGATATCATTATTCCTATTCATCTTTCTCATCCTTTCTGAACCTTCTCTCAACATTGGAAGCAGATACAGCCACGCACCTGTGAAGAGTATTGCGCACAGCCGGCCGTAGAAGACGAAACACAGCAGCGTGATGATCATAACACTCGCACCCACTCTGGCATCGTAAGCCATGGCTTCMTTGGTCCTCCTGTAGAAGATCTCTGATCCCTGCACAGGTCTCGMACGTCTGGTACCGTGCGGATTATCCATGGACATAGGGYTTCTGAATTCTTTTGCTTCAGAGTCATGAAGATGATGATGATGCTCGTGTTCATGATTAACGCTATTACTTTTGYCCACAGGTCCCAGGATCGAAACTCCGGCARCATCCTCGCCACTGWTTTTCTTCCGAGTTCCCTGATCTCTGGCTCTAAGCACAACTGGAATCCATTCCTTCTTCGAAAACATGAACCTCACCATGGYCTCCGACACACCAGACTTGCTCGCTATATATTCTCTTTTGGCAGAGAGTTCGGCAKAGACGCTCTCGAACTCGTCAAGCCCTCTGGTGGAATAAGGATTCGACCTCTTAAGGATTCGACCTCTTCCCATGTYTCTGCCAGTATCTCGGCCTGGGCGAGACCTCGATTTCTTCTGCCTTGCCTTCCGCTGATATYCTTCCACAACGCATGGATATGTTACCTCTGATATATATACTCARTATATATACTCAGTACATGCCCGGATATTGATTGATCCTGGAACAAAATGCACGAAAACCCACGTCAAAAACTGCTGAAATCAGCGGCCGCCCGCCTTAKCTGGGCTCTCAAATCTTAGGCAGTACGCAATTCAATTTGTCTTCCGTCGTGATTGTTTGGCTTTGAATAAGAAGGAGACGTCTGAGAAGACTGGTTCCGGTCGCTGGTTTGAATTTATGACATCGACGACCTGGTAGAAATAGATGTATTCCCTTAATAAATTTGAGCATTCTGGAAGGAATGGACGTGGGACCAGTTTTAAGAAAGAAGTTTACATTCCAACTAATGTGAACAGGAGAACGAAATGGATAAACGTTTCTTCTGCTACTTCTAGATGGATGCATCGTTTGCTTGTCTTCGTTGCTTCTGTGAATTTCTCGGATCTATCACTTTTCTTGTTTGCCTTTTTTTTATGCTCTGGATTACCCTTACTCTCCAATTTGATGTTTGTATTTGACCATCGGTATTCAAATTGTTGTGTTTCATTTTGCAGAAATTATACAAAACACAAGTTTAATCAATGTAGTGGCTTTTAAAATTTTAAAATTGCAGGTAGATTCAAACTAAATCCAAAACACGTTTGACAGTTCTACATGTAAAAAAGTTGTTTTGATATATGGCCAGAGATGTTTATAATTTTTAATTTGATAGATGTTTTTCTCATTCTAATATTAATCTTTTAAAAGTGTTGATCTAAATTGAATCATTATATAATTTGTCATTTATTTTGGTATTCTTTTAATGGAAAAATGGGAGGAATTGATTTGGATGGCTTATTTTAGTGGTCAGTCTCACTTTGGAAATTTGGGGGAACCTTTTAGAGTCATTCTGAAACATAAAACAACCTTGCTAGCATAGCTCACAACCACTCTTGACCTATCTTGTTCACTGTCACCATGGTACCAAGTGGATGCCACTTAAACCTCCATTACTCCATTACTCACACATGTTAGGCTAGTCACTTGTGGACTTTCAAGAAGATTCTAAAAGTTTTGAGGGTGAAGTGTGTACTTTCAAGAAGATTCTAAAATATTTGAGGGTTAAGTGATAAAAAAAACCCAACCCTAGACACTTATCAGTCTATGTTAAACATTTAGGAGTGGGATTCTATAGCAGCAAGTTAGGCCATAGTGTCATAGGCAACTCCATATTGAGTGCCCCTTTCTTTGTGCTTTCTTTTCATAACTGAATCAAAGATAGCAAAGTATAGGGCTCACCTTCTAGCTAGGTTTTTTATCGTTTTGAATTTCCAATGATACATCTTGTGTTCCTTTCTGTGGATGGTGTGTTCATTTTCTTTGTTACTTCATTTTATTATTTCAATTAATTTCAGACATTTTAGCAATAAACTAGTGATAATAAATCTAAGATCTAAAGAAATAAACATGCATGATAAAATATTTCATCATATTACAAAATTTGTTGTCATTAACTATTCGAATGGAATATCCACATCAATTTATAGTTCATATTGCTATTAAAGTAGTTTTTTTGGGGTGTCTTTCTGGGAAGCTGCAGAATCCAAGAATTTCCCTATTAAAGGAAGTCACAAAACCCTAGCCATGGTGGATGAGTCCATTGATAACAACCATTGGAATGCAACATAAGAGAGATTTCTGATGCTAGAAGAACACGTCGCTGATATCTCTCACAACATGTCCCTCCTCATGGTAGCTCTAGCGAGCATGCCTCCACCTTTGAAGGAGGTTGGTGGTTCTAAATCAAAATTTGGATCAGATGAGAAACTGGGAGATAGTGAAGACCTAGAAAAACATCCAAAGAAAGATCCCAAGAAAGAGAAGCCAACTTCCACTTCCATCACTCATTCACAACCTCTATTTAAAATGGAATTCAAAATTAATATGAATCCCTATTGTTGGTTAATACTCTTTCTATCTACTATTTGGTTGACCTAGCTTCAGGTCTGAACAGGTTTCCAACAAAACCCTCTAAAACTATCAGCCCTATTGGTAAACTAGAAGGAAACACAACACACATAATGTACTGCACAATATCACCCAAGATAGTCCTATGAGCGACTGCAATGCTCAAATGCTCGCATTCTAGGAAAGAGTGGGGATCTTGGATTGTTCTTCCTCTTCTTGGGCCTTGATCTGGTTGTTCTTTCTATTATTCTTAATACTCATTCATTTGTTCAGTCTATACATGCATTCTAATAGATCTAACATATAACAAATCTTACAAAATTATCCATGCATCCATTCATAGTCTAACTACTTACATAAGGTAAATATGCAATCAATCACAATACATAACATAGGTGTTGCCATGGTTCACCCCCTCCTGGGATACGTCCACAAAGATCTAGCTTATTCTGTCATTTTGTTTAGATTTCTGCAATATATGGTGTCACGCGCACTACACTTTCGATCATATAATCACAACACAGGTTCAACAACCTTTGTGAGTCTGACTAGATCGTACCAGGCTCCTCAACCTGCAATATAACCCTCAAGCTCTAGCTACTTGACTCTCCTACAACTCAATAACTTACAAAAATGGTATCAGATTTTACAGTAGTTTCCTTAACTAAACAGAAAAAAAATCAGGAACCCCAGCCTAGACCTCATAGGTACTTATTTATACTAATTCTCAGCATATCAACCGTTGCAATCTTTTACGAAAAGCCTAACCCTAATGTGGTTAGGTTTTCCTACATGCCTGTCTTGCATGCTTTCCTCCTTTGCATGCAACTTTTCCTCACACGTGTTGTTTTTCCTGCAAGGTGTATTTTTCCAAATTAAGTTTTACTTTCCCAAAATGGACTTTTCCTTAAAATCGACTTGCACCCAACAGGCCCCCAACACTGACATGTGGCTCATCCTGAGCCACCTAGGTAGTGTGCGTTCCCTTGATAGCCTCTACTAGGCTGTGGAACCTGTCTATAAGTTCCCTTCCTCTTTCCTACACCTGCACGGCCTTTTCTATGAACGCCTCTAGTGATTGCGATGTGATCTCCTCCTGGATCATTGTTGCAGATTATGTTTGTTCTTGCACCATGATCTTCTTCTCCTCCTCCAACTGCACGATCTTTTCCACTACTTTCTCTTGAAAGGGTTCCATCTGTGCTTATATTTCCTGCCTCTATGTCTGTGCTTGTAACACATCCGACCCCTAAATAGCCTTTCTAGGGGTGGGGCATCAAAATTTCACTTTCCCTCATTGATTCTTGGTCCCTTACTTAAGAAAAAACCTCTTCAACATCTCCCCTGAGACTTACGTCTCTCACTATGTGCTTGAACTAGCTAGCAGGGTCTTCCTCATGACCTCAAGTTGAAAATCAGAAGCTAAGAAACTGCATTAGCAAAGGTTTCGGTACTTTGGTATTCTTGGACTTTGGGAGTTCCACATTTGTTTTCAAATTCTCAAATCATCGAAAAACAGAGGGGATCAATAGTTCACATCCTCTGCCAAGATCTATGGATAAAAAAAGGGGCTTCAACGTTCGGCGATGAACATTCCTATATCCTAATGCTCGAAGTCCCGTAATATCAACACGTGCCCCTAGCCCTTCGATGTTCACCGATTTACTTTGGACGTTCCTAATTATAACACACCCTAATACCTCTGAAATCCCGAAGTTATCAAAACTCCTGGAGTCTCGTATACGTAATCAACCACATAGGTTAGGCGGCCACAAACCAGAAACTAACACGTGGCGAGGGTCAAGGGTGACACATGTCATGCTCTAACAGGCACAATGTGTATGTGAATCGTCCAAAACTAGGTGACACATGGTATGCGTAATGCAAGTCCACCTTACATCGAATGACATCCTCAAGCCACATCATCATAGACCGATTTTGTTCGGTCCTTCAATCTAACGATATGCAAGATTCCTCATAGATCCATAGATCTACGGTTCTCATTACTTCGCGGCTATAAACTTTAGTGCTTACCAAATCCTCTTGACGCAAATCCCCCAAAGAGCTAAGTCTTCAGAATCTTGGATCTTGCGCCATGTGTTCTCTTCGACCAATGGTCGATATTTATTTCAGTATTTGCGTCTTCAATAGTTTTCACACCTTGAAAACCCTAGGCCAAAATCCTTTGGAGTACAAAGTCTCTAGACAACAGGATCACTTTCCATGTGCATGTTCATCCAATAGTCCAAATTACTTCGGGAGTTCGACATGTATCTCCCAGCTTTCCCTCCGGACCATGATGGATCTGTCGCCACGTGTACCTATCCTCCATGACCAGCATTTACTCTGGTTGGTAGAGCTCCAGGGAAACTCACGTGTCCCTATATCGCTAAATATTCGGACTCCCGGATGATCATTGATTTGTGAGCATGTGTCCCTTCCTTTTCAACGGTCCAGATTTACTCCGCACTCTAGCGTTCAGGCATTTCGAGGCTAGACTACTCTTGTTCTCTCGTAGTAGAACTTCACCGAAGCACTTAATTTCTCCCTTCCTATATCTGATCCAATGGGGAAGAGCGATCCATACTGGATCCCCAGTTTGACGGCCCCTATCAATTCGCGACTTCATCCTTCGGCTAATTTCGAGTATTGTGGGGTCACAAGTCCCGAAGTCCCGAAGTTGAAATGTTAGCTCCTTTCGTGCTAGCACAGGGTTCCTAGGCCATGATTACATGGGTATCTTGGAAAATATTAGGGGGTAAGCACAAATCCCTTTATGCAGCAAGGGGGGGGTTAAGAACCTGGGAATGAGCCCTCGGTCAGATGGATAGTTAGCTTGAAGGGAAACTCCCATTCCCACTAAGGTAAACTTTAATGGATTGGAAAGACTTAGACATTTCAGTTGATCCTACCTTGACCCTCCTGGAGATTCCCATCCCATAACTATCTAGCAGTAAAACTGAGATAAATTGAAAGACATGAATTATAAAAAGTTTACAAAAGAAAAATATCTTATCTAATAACTGTTCAAGTACTGCAAGATTGAATCATAAACATAGACATTTCATCATCACATCCAATATAATACACATAGTATGCAAATAATTATCAGAGCTGGAAAATGTGAACAAACTGTTGAAAGGGGTTCCTGCTTCCTCCCACCCATAGGAACAGTCACTCCTCATGTATTTACCACTGGCCACCCCTGAGATAGACCATGATGCGCTGAGAGAGATTCTTTCTCTTTTCTCCACAACAATCAGGGACAAAGGTTACTCTCCTTCTCCCACACGAAATTGGCAACTGGTTTTCTCTGCTCCAAGCAAGGAGGTATGCACGAGTACTTCCTCAGTCACTCGTCGACCCCGTTTATCAATTTGTAACCAAACCCTGCCTTGGCCTCTTACATCCATATCAATATTACTACTCAAATTTTTCCTCTCATCTTTAGAATCAAAGTCTGTTCATTGCTCTTCTCGGGAGAGTGTTTTTTTCTTTTCTCTGTTATCTCACAGATCTGCCTCTATCCCCCAATTATCTCCTTTCTTTCCTTCCTCAACAAAGTTGTGTGGTTCCAAATCCCAATTCATTGTTAGGTCTGAAAGACTTACAGATGGGTACCTTGCACCATCTCCTCATTAACTCTTGAGGATGGCCTTCCAACTACCATCCTGACTGGTAATTCATTTCTGGGTCAGAGGACTATTGAGAAATTACACCAAACAAGTATTGGTCTGGTGAGGGTCATCTCAACCATACTTGGTTTCCCTTCACCATCTCTCTCATAGCATCCATGGTATATCTTGGCAAACTTTACCCCTTTCATCATTTGTTCAATGCATATTCAATTTCTATTAATAATCATAAATTCATTCATTTACCTTTTTATACAAGGAATCATCCAATCCAACATGCATACATATTTAGTCTGCCATAGTCTCTTGGATAGTTATAGTTATATTTACAAATTGGGGGAAACCAGGGGTATTACAATACCCTCCCCCTTAAAGGAACATCGTCCTTGATGTTCTATCTGCCGATGTGCTTTGTATGTACAAAAGTAAACAAAAATGGATATGCATGTATCATGGCATCCCCCATTTCCCATGTGGCCTCATCTGGGCCAAAGTCTTTCCACTGCACCTTGACCTGTGCAATGGTTCTGTTCCTGAGATGGGTTTCCTTCATGTCTATTATGCATTGAGGTTCTGGTAGGAAGTCTCCCTCGAGGTTCACCTAAATCATACACCAGTCAATAATATGATTAGAATCATGTACATGATTTTTTGATAAAGAAACATGGAAAACATTATGTTCCTTCACTGTGGGAGGAAGTGCTAGCCAATAGGCTATTAGTCCCACTCTATCCAAAAATTCAAAGGGTCCACAATATTGAGGTGTCATCTTGGAACAAGCTCCCATCCTCAAGGAGATTCTCCTGGTTCTAACTCGAAGATACACATGATCCCCTGCTTTGAACTCTCTAGGAGTCCTTTTCATGTATGCATAATTCTTTTGTCTATCCTGGGCTATCTTCAAATTTTTCCTGATCTGAATCACTTATTCCATTTCCTTTAGCATATATGGCCCGATTGTAACTCTGTCTAGTGGTTTTTTCAAGTAGATCGGAATTTTATATTTCCTTCCATAGAGGGCTTGAAAAGGGCTCATTTTTAACGACTCTTGATAGCCAATGTTGTAAGAAAATTCTACCAGTGGTAGGTAGTCCTCCCACTTCTTAGGTTGATGCATTACATGAATCCTCAACATGTCTTCTAATACTTGGTTTACCCTCTCTGTCTTCCCATCATTCTGAGGGTGATAAGTTGTACTAAAGAGCACTTATGTTTCAAAACCTACAAACAAATATTTCCAAAAGTTTTAAGTAATCTTTGTATCTATGTCAGATATAATTTCCTTAGGCATGCCATGCAGTCTAAATATCTCTTTCATGAAGATGTTTGCAATATCTAATTCCTTGTGAGTTGACTTGATGGCTATGAAGTGAGCATCCTTTCTCAGTTTGTCCACAACTACTATGATGACATCATTCTATTTGGTTAATCTTGGTAATCCTGTGATAAAATACATGGAGATGGTTTCCCACTTCCATTCGGGAATTGGTAGGGGATGCAACAACCGTGCTAGGTGTCGATGCTCTGCCTTGATTTGCTGACATTCTAGACATTTTACCAAGTAATCAACTATGTCCTTCTTCAATCCTAGCCAATAAAACAGTTTCTTAGTGGTTGTGATCATTTTTTGATAACCAGGATGACCAGTATATGGTCTTTTGTGTAGTTTATCCATTATGAACCTCTTCAATTCGTCAGAATTTGGAATGTATAATATTCCCTTGTAAGTTATAATTTCATCATTAAGGATATGATAACCTTCATACTTTATCCCTATGGGCTCTTGCTTTAGGTATGATGTCACGGTCTTGAAAAATGCATATGTTTCTTGTGCAGTTTTGACCCTGTCTTTGATGTTTGATTCACTAGCGCTTACAGTTTCCAAGTGAACTATTTTCATACTTCTACTAAGGGCATAATCCACTGTATTCTCCTTTCCTTTGATATGTTTGATTTCAAAATCAAACTCACTAAGGAGATCCATCCACTTAGCTTGTCTCACATTGAGTTTTGGTATTTCAAACAAATACCTCAATCCACTATGGTCTATCATAAGTACCAATATTCTACCTAGGAGGTAATTCCTCCACATTTTTAAATCATACACTATGGAAGCCAATTCCATATCATGGGTCACATAATTGACTTCATGCTCATTCAATTTTCTCGATTCGTAGAAAATTACATGTCCTTCTTGCATAAGGACTTCTCTGAATCCTTCCTTGTAAGCATTTATACACACAAGGAAGTCCTTGTTTGGATATTCAATCTTCAGTATAGGTGCATTGCTTAGAAGGTGTTTTATCTCTTGAAATCTTTCCTTGCATTCCGATCTTCAAATGAATTTAACCCCCTTTTTCTGAAGGGAGGTGATTGGGAAACCAATCTTGGAGAATCCTTTTATGAATCTCATATAGTATCCTTCGAGACCCATAAAGGATATGATATCAAATACATCCTTTGTGGTATGCCAATCCATGATGGCTTTAATATTATCAGGGTCAACCACCATTCCTTCCTCAGAAATAACATAGCCTAGGTAGTGGACTTGTTTCCAGAAAAAATCACACTTATTGAGCTTCACATAGAGTTGACATTCTCTTAGTACCTGGAGTACTAGATTGAGATGTTCTTCATGCTCTTCTTTATTCTTGGAATAGATTAGGATATCATAAATGAAAACCAACACAAACCTATGCAATAACTCTCTGATTATGTTATTCATTAAGCACATAAAAGTGGTTTGTGCATTGGTAAGCCCAAATGGCACCACCACAAATTCATAGTGACCATATCTTGTCCTAAACTTTGTCTTGTGGATATCTTCATATTTAATTCAGACTGGATGGTAGCCAAACATGAAGTCAATCTTGGAGAAGATTGTAGCACCCCTTAATTGGTCAAACAAGTCATCGATCATTGGAAAGGGATATTTATTATTGATGGTCATCGTATTGAGTTGTCTATAATCTATGCACAATCCAAGTGTGCCATATTTATTTTCGACAAATAGGGTTGGTGTTCCCCATGAAGACACACCATGTCGAATGTATCATTTGTCCCACATCTCCTTCAGTTGTAATTTGATCTCAACTAGCTCTGGTGTACTCATCCTATACGGTGTTCTAGACATCGACACCTCTCATGGTACAAGTTCTATTGAAAAATCAATATCCCTTCTTGGAGGTATACCTGGCACCTCTTCTGGGAATACATATTTGCATTCTCTCAATATGGAATGGTCTTCTAGGATGGGTTTTTCAATATCAGCAGAGTTTAGTATTCGTATTGCATACAAGGAACATCCCTTTCTACAATACTTCTTCACTTAAGGGCTGATATTTGTCTCACTCAGACAGGATTTTGAATCCCTTGTAGGGTTACCCTTGTTCCTTATTCATTTCCACATTTCAAAGTTTTACTGTAACAATCCAACTTGCTTTTGTGGGCAGCCAACCAGTCCATGCCAATTGTTGTCACAGGGGTAGACCCAGGGTTCAACGCTTCAACAATGCACCAACAAAACCCTAACTACCAACCCTTTTGGAAACACCTGTGAAGTAGATGAAGTCTCACCCGAGGTAGAGGCAAGGGTGGTTGCAAGACTCCAATGTCTGCAACCTTAGCTAGGACACATATCTGTGATTGTAACACCTTAACAAAGCACTTAGAATTTATAGATTGTTAGTATTCAACCTTTGTTTATAACACAAATAAACCCTAACAACATATCAACATAGTAGTCTATAAGATCTAATACACCCAAGCACTTAACACATAAAGATAGATCGGATCTAGCATTCATTCACATTATTAAGCACAAAGCATCAACAGATATATCTGTCATTCATCTGTATCAAAGCAATAAGAAAGTAAACACATAAACACATCAATACATTGCACAAATCATAGCAACACAGGATATATGTGGTTCACCCCTAGCTTGGGGCTACATCCTATTATCACTCCAGGAAACTCTCCTAGTCTGTAAGTCAGAGATGCCTGGTAACTCAACCTTTTTGGAAACTATTTTCTTAATAATTGATGTGGTTTTTGGATCAAGATGAATATCTAGGAACTGGACTGTGTCTTTAAGACTGTCTAGTAATATCAAATATCACAAGGCCT